>SNQJ01S0020538.1:107396-174348 GCA_010110895.2 Picea sitchensis | reverse complement strand
AAGATTCAATAGCTACATTTGAAGCAAGAGGAATATTATAGTTTTTAATTCCAATCACCGGCACGTCTTAGGCAAAGCCATAGGTCAGATGACATCGCTCATGTCTTAGGCAAAGCCATAGGCAAGATGCCATCGCCCAGATCTTTACTCTCTAGGTAACGAGATTTATAAATAATTTTAAATGAATGTGCCAGCAATAAGTGAATAATAAAATCTTGTTTAATGCGTCAATAGTGCCCTAGCATTTGAGGTATAGTTGACATATAATTTCTATAACATCATGTTGCTTCTTTAAAGAAATGTATATATAAAGAAAGCTTCAAGCAAATAGTTTTGAGATAAGGCCTAATATTTTATTTTATAAAGTCTAAAATAGTAATCCAATATTGTTAAAATAATAATAATAATTGGAGTTAGTAAGGTTTATGTTAATTTTTTTATTGGATGTATTATTAATGTAAAAAATCTTAATTTTAACCATTTTTTTTTATGAAGTTTAAATTAAATATTTCAAATTAATATGATTTATATCAATTTTTATCATATATTTAATCATATAAAAATAACCTTAATCATTTTTTACAAAGTTTAAATTAAATATTTTAAATTAATATGATTTATATTAGTTTTTTTATGATATATCTAATAATATAAAATAGCCCTAATCATTCTTTTTACAATGTTTAATTTAAATATTTCAAATTAATATGATTTATTTTGTTCTTTTATCATATATTAAGTTATATAAAAGGTAATTTCACGTAACTAGTTTTTATTTTTAATCCTATGTTTGATTTTTTTTTTCCTTTACAAAATCTAAAATAATAATGTACATGTTAATTTTAATAATTTTAATATATTAATATTTTTTAACTAAAATTTAATATAATTTATTTTAATATGATTTATGTTACTTATTATTATTTGATATTTTTATAAAAAATGAATCTTTTTAAATAAAGTTTATTTTTATAAAAAATGAATCTTTTTAAATAAAGTTTAAATAAATATTTCAAAGTAATATGATTTATATTATTTTATATTATGGCTGTTATTATGAATTAAATGAATTATTAAACTACAACCACTTTTTTGAACAAAATGTAAACCAATATTTAAATTAAGACCATATTATTTTCCATGGTGTTTTATTCAATTTCAACCATTAGTTATTTTCATGTCCTATTTTGACTATAAGGTAAGAGTAATATATGCTGATTTTTAATGCCATATTTATAACATTATAATAAAATAAATTTATATATTAAATTCAATTTTTAGTTATTTTAAAGTTTAAACAAATAATACAAATTATCTTGATTTGTGAATTATAATGCAAAATTCAATGATAAGATGTAGCAAAACCAATAATTCAAGTTAGAATAATCTTTATCATTTTGTATTATATATATGGTATTTTTGGTGGAGGGTTATTGAGCCATAATTATTAGGTAGTAATCAAGTTAGCATGAACAATGCAATTTTCAATAGTATGTATTATTCCTAATGAAGGGTTATTGATACACAACTCTTCCATTGACATTGATCATTGTATCTATTAAGTTATATACAACATACAAGGAATTTCATTGTCCATTCTTTTTCAAATATGTAAGCTTTTATAATCTAACATTTTAATGGGTCTAAGTGGATACTCCTAGACTATTTTGAAAATAAAAGATAATGATTTGAATGAGTAAATAGTGAATCTTATATTTTTTTGATGTAAGACCATTTTGCTATTTTTTTGATGTAAAACCATTTTGATAGATACTCTAGCCATTATGAATATGAAAGGTAAAACTTTGAATGAATAAACACCAATTCTTAAGCCGCTATCTCACTTAACCATGTGCATGAATGCATATTATTGGCGCCTTATTTTTTAAACTAAATAATTTTCACCCAAAAACATTATGTGATGAAAGTGCCTCTTAATATACACAATAGGAATCTTGTGCAGTATCATTTGCATCTATTTTGTATTTTGTATATACATGACAAGTTAGAGTTGATTGTAACATAGTCTCTTTGTTGTAAGTATGTATTAGATTTGTAAATATTTCTTAGAATAGAAGATAGGGTACAAGATATGATTATATTGTATGATGGGTTGATTGAAGGGTACATAGAGTGCAATAATAACCACTATTATTATTAAATACTAAAATTCCCCCAATAAAAAAGTGAATTAGTACTCCCCAAATAACAAAGTGCACTAGTGCATCCCTAATAATAAAGTGAATGAATTCTCCTTGCAATAAAAAAGTGCATCGGTGCTCTAAAACATAACACACTAATGCTTTTGATAACCATTATTAATATAAATACTAAAATATTGTTTTTTATTTTATAAGAAATCAAATGCATTGTGGTACTCTCCAATAACCAAGTTCTATGATGCTCCCCTAATAACAAAGCACACTAGTGCTCCCCCAATAACAAAGAGTCCCGGTGCTCCTCCAATAACGAAGTGCATCAATGCTCCCCAATAAAAAAGTGCACTAATGCTTCCATAACAAAAAAGTGCACCAGTACGCCCCCAATAACAGAGTGCAATGGTGCTTCCCCAACAAAAAAGTGCACCGATGTGCCCGCAATAACAAAGTGCATTGATGTTCATATAAAAAATGCACTAGAAAAATAAATTTGTAAACCTAAGTAATTAATTTAAAAATCGTAAACTTTCCACAGTGCACTTAGAAGCCAATACATCCTCGATGCATCTTGGTAAAAGAAACACAATGGTTCATATTACTGTTGGGTGCAGCGTTAAAGGGTAAAATTTAAAAAAAAAATACGAAATCGAATCAATGTGCCGAAACATATAGTGAAAAATTGGCCATCAAAAATTACCTTTGTCCTTCTGCTCAACATATCATATTTAAAACCATTATGACCATTAAACATTGGTACTCCATTCTCAAAATAATCCATGTTCTCCTTCCAATGGTTAAATTGTTTCCTAAAGGAACCTTCCTTGATACCAATTGTTGGATTACTGAGAGGGGGGGCAAATCAATAATATATCAATTTAATTGTTTTTCAACAAAAAATGCAAGTGTTATATCAATGTAACATTATCATCCAATAGTTGCAGAGTAAATAAAAAATGAACAAATGAGCAATCACACACATACAAAGTACACCAATGTTTTACGTGGAAACCCAAAGAGAGAAAAACCACGTAATTATTTTTCTTATATGTCTTTAATACTTAAATTCATTGGAAGCACTAAATTCCTTTGTTTTCCAGCTGCAACTAGAAGGAGGATCCAACCCCCTAGTTTCTTAGGCTACAACCTGAGGGAGGCTCCAACTCCCCAATTCTCTAGCTACAACCAGAAGGAGGCTACAACCCCCTATGTTCTCTGGCTACAACTGGAAGGTGGCTACAACCACCTGTCTTTGCCTCTTCCAACCACCCTGACATATAAGTAGAATGATGGAACCACCCTCACATTATAATTGTGATATATACTACTGTAAATCTGTACCAATCAACCTACACCAAAAAACTTGTACAAATAACTTGAACCATGCATCAACCTGTACCTCAACCTGTAATCAACATGTACCATAAACAAGTGTATCAACCATGCACCAACCTGTACCTCAAGCTGTACCATGAACAAGTGCATCAACCATGCACCAAACCTGTACAAGTTACATGCCACAACAACCTTTCCAAACAAACTATGAAAACAACCTGTCTCATCAATCTTATCAACCACATCAGATCTACTCACCAAGACAAATCTGAAAGATGTGCATCAACCAATCATAACACAACAACTCATAATCATTACCAAGATCAATATGTGCTTCTAATAATATACAAATACAAGTATGCTTGATGCAGGAGCATCCCACAAAGCCAAAAGCACATGTCTAGCCAAAGGAGCAGCTGGACGCGTAGATGGAAAAAGAGCACGTTTTTATGAACAACGTTTTGAATTTTGAACTTAAAAGCATTAATGTAATAGTTAGGAAGAAGGCGTACTTTGCATTTATACCTAGGAGATATGAATAGATATGGGGGGAATTACTCCCATATGTCAAATTGTAATGGGTATTTAAGTCTATTAATGAAAGTAGGTAGATTGGAATTAAGAGATTAGACAGTTTAGAGTGTAGGAGGGAAAACATATATAGACACCCTCACTCTTGTATTATTGTATCATTAGCACAGAACAAAAAAATAGAGTTGTAGTAGAGAGTTGTAGAGAAGAACCCATGTACATGAGTATTTGAGTTAATATATGAAGCTTTGACTCAGATTTCATGTTTTTATGTTGTTTGTTGTTTACATGTGATGAATGGTATGCTTACAGTTGTTTTATTCTCTCTGTTATGTCTTTGTTGTTATTCTGTGTTGAATGTATGAAGTCTGAGAGAAGAAAGAGAATGAGTTTCAATTGTTTCTCTTCCTGAGAGAGAGTTCATGTAAGGAGTGCAGTGAAATGTCTGCAAGGTGTGCATTGACAAGGGTTCTGAGTTTTATCTCAGAAAGCTCAGGAGGGATATCATTGTTCTCATTCCAGCAGAAGTGTAGGTGAAGCACATAAGCCGTGCAAGGTGTGCACATGCTCATTGAAGCCTTATAGTTTATCAACTAAGGTTGAAGATTGAAGGATCACTGCTGCAAAGAGTGCACACGGCCGAGAAATCAAATAACTAGGGGTTATTTGAAAGTTTGCCGCAAGGAGTGCGTGCAGGAGTCCTTTTGAGAGACTTGAGTTTGCAAGGGAAAGCTCAGGAGGATTAGTACCTTTGAAGCATTCAAAGGGAGGGAGTGAAATTATCATGCAGAAGCTAAGTTCCAATGGAAGAATGCTGGTCCATTTTGTAGAAGTTATCAAGGAGGAAATGAGCGGTTGAAATTCTCCATGGAGAACTCACAAAGTTGCAAGGAAAATAGGATCCAGAGGAGCTACAAAGTGGATAAGGATTGGACAAACCCATTACGTTGGTTTCAAGATTCAACATCAATCCTTGATTTGTAACCGTCGAGCTGTCAATATCATTTCGGGGATTCAAAGTTCGTAAGTCCAAAGTGTAAACCAAAATCCTTGGTCACTCTAACTCCTGAATCGCAAGAAGGATTGTTAAGTGTGGAATTTTTCGATTTCGGTAATTTGGGATTCGGAATACCGAAAATCTTGATGACAAGGAGCCAGGGGCCTTTGCATTGAAAACCCTGAAGTTACGAAACCTGAAATATCCTTGAAGTGGCATTTTGGCACTTCAGGATCGGGGTTTCAGCATTCCCATTCGCAAGGATTCAGGGCACTTCACATAAGAAATCACAAAGTCGCGAAACGCGAAGTATTGGTGAAGTGGCGTTTCGACATTTCGGTGTTTCACGGTTCGGTGTCCTGAGAAGACAGTGGTTTGGAATCGAGAGTCTCGAACTCTCAGTACCCGGAAGCCCGAAATAACGTGGACCGTCGGATCTAAAGGGAGACTATTAGCCATTGATTCCGTAGAAGATGACATTTCAAAATTCGGGATTTCGAAGTGGTAGCGGAACGATAGTTGAAGGCTTGTTCAAGTCTCGAAAGCCAAGAAGACTGAGAGGCGGAAGTAATCCACAACAGAGATAGAGGACAGCTGAGAAGACAGGTGGCACATACTCATTACCAGGTAGTGTCAATTCCCATTAACTATTTCAGTGTTTCAAAGGTTGGAGAGTCGAAACGTCTTGCAGCCGGATTCACGAAATCGTGAAGTTAGAAACTTTGAATTGGTGAAAGAGTTTGGTTTATAACCATTGGAGAGCCAACCTTTGTTGAACGTATCGGGATTCAACATTTCGGCGTTTTCGAAGACAAGGAATCGGGGTCCTTTGCACCGGAATTTATAAAGTTGTGAGACACAACTGTAGAGGAGGACATGGCCAAATATTTCAGTGTTTCGGAATTTCGGGTTTCGATGGGTTGAAGAGATGAAAACTCGATAACAAGAATCGCGATATCATGAAACTCAAAATACCGATTCGAAGAAGGGCGCAATCTTATTGAGGTCAGGAGATTTGGGTGATGTCTTTTGTTTGATCACATGGGGCATACTCATAAGGACCTGTGGATACACCGTCGTGTGTGTGAGGGATTTCCTGTGGGGGAAATCTAAGAGTCAATAAGACTCAAGAGGGAAGATTTAGAATGATCCTGCGTGGATCTTGGCCCGAGGGTTGGGGGTCTACGGCAAGTGGTATGAGAGCATAGAACAAATCCTTTGCTTTCTGTAGCAGGGAGAAGGAAAAAAAAAAATCTTAGTCATGCCGCTGAGAAGAAGATATAGGCCAATGCCTGATCCAGCAGTGGAAAGAGAAATGCGTGAATTACGTGCTAGGCTTGATGCCATGGAGACAACACAGAGTCACACAATTGACGCTAGGGATATCAGCGAAGCTGAAAGTAAAAATGAAGATGGAAACGAAGGAGGAGAAGTTGCAGTCGAAGATGTTGTGGATGAACTCCTATTGAGGGCTATTGCAAGGATAGGTGCCAGAGAAAAAATGGACATTCCAGTGTATGATGGAAACTTGGATGTTGAAGAGCTTTTAGACTGGATTAGAGCTCTGAATAAATACTTCAACTATGAGGATTTCGAGGAAGAAAGGAAGGTCAAACATTTCGTTACTAAACTTAAAGGGCATGCAACACTATGGTGGGATGAACTGTAGGCTATTAGATGCTGCAAAGGCAAGAAAAAAATCAAAAGCTAGGATAGAATGGTTGCAAAGATGAAATCCAAATTCATACCCAAGGATTATCAAATCACTCTGTTTCGGAGGATGCAAAATTTCAGACAGAACCTAATGTTAGTGAAAGAATACACTGAAGATTTCTACAAGATAAACATCAGAGCAGGTCATGAGGAAATCAATGATGAAAAAGTTTCCAGATACATGAATGGTATGCGATATGACATCCAAGATGATATGAGCATGATGACCATCCAAAATGTGGAAGATGCTTATCATATAGCTTTGAAAGCTGAAGAGAAGTTGAGTCGGAAGCAAGGTCAAAGAGTTCAAGGTAGAAGTCAAGCCAGAGGCAAAAAAATTGCCCAAGATAGAACTCATAAATCTAAATAAGAGGGGACGAATCCTCAAACTCAACATGAGAAAGGAGGAAGCTCACAGAGAGGGTAGTATGTTGATAAAAATACGTTTCCTTGAGCTAGAGGAAGAGGAAGAGGCAGAGGCGGTGAAGTAAAATGCTTTGTCTGTGGAAAAATCGAACATAAATCCTATGAGTGTCTAAATAAGAAAAAATATGGTGGTGAAACTCACATTTCCGAAGCTCAAGGACGGAATGTTGAGGCAGAAGATGATAAGGGCAGAAGATCTTTGATGATGAGGAGAGTTCTCTTGAAGATGGAGAAGGAGGCAGAGAGACTAGCCCAAAGAAACAGTATGTTTCAGACTACTTGAAAAACTAAGGACAGGGTATGCAAAGTCATAGTGGACATTGGTAGCACAAACAATCTCGTATCTATAGAGATGGTAGAAAAGATGGATATGGAGACTATTGTACATCCAAGCCCATACAAAGTTTTGTGGCTACAGAAAGGACATCAGGTAAATGTCACTAAACAATGTCTAGTTGAATTTAAAATAGGAGGATATAAGGATGAAATATTATGTGATATCATTCCCATGGATGTTTGTCATCTGTTGTTGGGTAGACCATGGAAATATGACAGAAACATGATTCATGATGGGAGAAAGAACACATACACCCTAGAGAAGAATGGTAGGACTCACATGTTGCTATCGATTAAGGATAAAAAGGTAAAAATAGAGATGAGCAACACTGTACTTCTCATGAGTGGCAAGGAACTTCTTAATGAGGTTAAGAAGAAGCAATACACACAATTTATTGTGGTCAGGAAGCCCAAAATTGTTTTGACCAGTACAAGGATAGATGATTTACCAGAAGAAATCCATAAGTTGCTGGAAGAGTTTGCTAATATAGTAGTGGACAAACTACCTTGTTCGTTTCCACTTATCAAGAGTATAAGCCATCATATCGATCTTATACCTGGAGTCAGGTTACCAAACAAAGCCACGTACAGATTGACACTGTAGGAAAATGAAGAAGTTAAGAGACAGGTACATGACTTAATGGATAAAGGATTGATTAGAGAAAGCTTGATTCCATGCGCTATTCCGACAATGCTCAGCCCAAAGAAAGATAGAGGCTGGAGAATGTGTACAGACTCAAGGAAAATCAATAAGATTACCATCAGATACATATTTCCATTGCCAAGGATGGATGACTTGATGGATTGCTTGAGTGGAGCAATATTTTTTTCAAAAATTGATTTGAAGAGCGGATATCATCAAATTCGCATGAGAAAAGATGATGAATGGAAGACAACATTCAAAACGAATGAGGGGATGTATGAATGGCTTGTCATGCCATTTAGTTTAACAAATGCACCCAATACTTTCATGAGGTTGATGAAAGAAGTCCTGAAGGATTTCATTGGGAAATTCGTCATTGTATATCTTGATGATATATTAATTTTCAGCAAAATAGAAGCAGAACACTTAAAGAATTTAGTTGCGGTGATGAGAAGATTACAACAAGAGAAATTGCTGATAAATATGAAGAAATCATCATTTATGAGGACGAAACTCATTTATTTGGGTTTTGTTATCTATGCAAATGAGTTGAAGATGGATCCAGAAAAGGTAAATGCAATAAATAATTGGCCATCACCGAAGAGTGTATTTGAAGTTCGAATCTTCCATGGTTTGGCAAGTTTATACAAGAAATTCATTCGAAATTTCAGTGGAATCAAGGCACCAATGATGGATACGGTGAAGAAAAGACATAAATATTTTCACTAGATAGAAGAAGAAGAGAAGAGCTTCAACCTGTTGAAGAAGAAGATCATGGAGCAACCAATTTTGGTTTTGACGGATTTTAGCAAGACATTCTAGGTCAAGTGTGACGTGAGTGGATTTTCAATTGGAGAAGTCTTGAGCCAAGACGATAGGCCGATCACATACTTCAGTGAAAAACTGAATGAAGCAAAGATCAAGTACTCAACATATGACAAAGAATTCTATGCAGTCATACAAGCACTGAAGAAATGGAAACATTATTTGGTTCCTAAAGAGTTTGTTTTGTATAGTGATAATCACGCTTTGCAATTCATGACTCAACAGGAGAAGTTGAACCAAAAACATGTTAAATGGGTTGAATTCATGCAGAATTTTACTTTTGTGACTAGGCATATTTCTGGAGCTGCTAACAAAGTTGTTGATGCTTTGAGCAGGAAATGTTTGCTTATGCAGGAATTCAGAGTCAAGACTTTAGGTTTTGATAACCTCAAAGAAATGTATAGGGATGACCCATATTTAAAGGAAGCATATGAAGCATTTGAGAATCCAGTTCTCAGGGATAGAAGCCAATGGATTGAATAAATGATTCAGGATGGATTATTTTTCAAGGGAAATCAACTATGTATTCCAAAATGCTCCATGAGGTAGAACCTGCTGAAGGAAAAACACAGTGGAGGATTGGTCGGACACTTCGGTCATGATAAGACGTTCCCAAAGTTGAATGGCTCATATTTTTGGCCAGGGATGAGGATAGATGTTAAGAAATTTGTGGACAGATGCAGGATTTGTCAGCACACAAAAGGGAAAAGGCAGAACACAGGGCTATATCAACCATTACCCATACCAGAAAGGTCGTGGGACGCAGTAAGCATGGATTTCATATTGGGACTACCAATAACACAAAGAGGATGTGATTCGATCTTTGTGGTAGTCGACAAATTTTCAAATATGGAAAATTTCATACCATGCCAGAAAACCAGTGACGCAACTCATATTTCGAACCTGTTTTTCAAGGAAGTTGATAGACTTCATGGCTTGCCAAGGAGTATCATGTCTTATCGAGATACCAAGTTCGTAGGGATTTTCTGGAGGACCTTATGGAAAAAGCTAGGGACAAGTTTGTCTTTTAGCTCAGCATATCATCCTCAAACGGATGTGTAGACAAAAGTCGTGAATAGAAGCTTGGGAGATTTGTTGAGGAGCTTAGTGAATGAACAACACAGTCATTGGGATCACATTCTGCCACAGGAGTAATTTTCTTATAATGATTCACTTAACAGAAGCATGGGGCATAGTCCATTCCAGATTGTATATGGAATGCAACCAAGGGGAGTTTCTGAATTGAAAGATTCAGAACAAGATGAATTCAAGAGTGCTAGTGCAAAAGACTTTGCAGAAGCAATGAGGGAGCTTCACAGCTGAGTCAAGGAGAGATTGTAGAGTTCAAGTCAAGAATACAAGCGGAGAGCAGATCAACACAGGTGAGAACTTCAATTTGAAGTTGGTGATCTGATTCTTGCACATCTGAGGAAGGAAAGGTTCCCAAGGGGAACATATAACAAACTGAAGATGAAAAATATTGGACCATGTAAGGTCATGAAGAAACTTGGGGAAAACACATATGATATTGAGTTACCCAATGGGATTGGAATTTCACTGATATTCAATGTTGCATATTTGTACCCTTACAGATCTAAAGAAGCAGGAGCAGAGAAGGAACATAAAGAGATTCGATGGACAAAACAAATGCCTGTAGCTGAAAAGCCACAGATGGAAAGCATAATTGACAAGAGGATTAGCAGAAAGACCAGGAGAAAAGAGTATTTTGAATACTTGGTCAAATGGAAAGGACATCTAGTTGAAGATGCCAGTTGGGAAGATGAAGCAGAAATTCATAAGGATGGACAGACAGTGCAAGAACTCAGGAACAAGAGTTCATGAAAAAATTTCAGCAAGGGAGTATGATGCAGGAGCATCCTACAAAGCCAAAAGCATGCATCTAAACAAAGGAGCAACTTGATGCACAGGTGGAAAAAGAGCATTTTTTTATGAACAACATTTCGAATTTTGAACTTAAAAGCATTAATGTAATAGTTAGGAAGAATAAGTACTTTGCATTTATACCTAGGAGATATGAACAGATCTGGGGGGGAGATTACTCCCATATGTCAAATTGTAATAAGCATTTAAGTTTGTTAATGAAAGTAGGTAAATTGAAATTAAGAGATTAGACAGTTTAGAGTGTAGGAGGGAAAACAGATATAGACACTCTCACTCTTGTATTATTGTATCATTAGCACAGAACAGAAAAAGAGAGCCGTAGCAGAGAGTTGTAGAGAAGAACCCATGTACAGGAGTATTTGAGTTAATATATGAATATTTGACTCATATTTCATGGTGTTATGATGTTTGTTGTTTACATGTGTTGAATGGTATGATTACAGTTGTTTTATTCTCTTTGTTATGTCTTTGTTGTTATTATGTGTTGGATGTATGAAGCCTGAGAGAAGACAAATAATGAGTTTCAATTGTTTCTCTTCCTGAGAGATACTTCTTGTAAGGAGTTCAGTGAAAAGTAAGCAAGGTGTGTGTTGACAAGGGTTCTGAGTTTTATCTCAGAAAGCTCAGGAGGGATATCGTTGTTCTCATTCCAACAGAAGTGCAGGTGAAGCGTAGAAGTTGTGCAAGGTGTGCGCAAGCTAATTGAATCCTTAGAGTTTATCAACTAAGGTTGAAGATTGAAGGACCACTGTTGTAAAGAGTGTACAGGGACAATAAATCAAATAACTAGGGGTTATTTGAAATTTTTCCGCAAGGAGTGCATGCAGGAGTCCTTTTGAGAGACTTGAGTTTGCAAGGGAAATATCAGGAGGATTAGTACCTTTGAAGCGTTCAAAGGGAGGAAGAGAAATTATTGCGCAGAAGCTAAGTTCCAATTGAAGAACGCTGGTCCATTTCGTAGAATTTATCAAGGAGGAAATGAGTGGTTGAAATTCTCTGTGGAGAACTCACGAAGTTGCGAGGACCATAGGATCCAGAGGAGCTGCAAAGTGGATAAGGATTGGACGAACCCATTACGTTGGTTCCAAGATTCAACATTGACCATTGATTTGTAACCGTTGAGCCATTAAGATCATTTTGGGGATTTAGAGTTCATAAGTCTGGAGTGTAAACCAAAATCCTTGGTCACTCTAACTCCTGAATCGAGAGAAGGATTGTTAAGTGTGGAATTTTGGGATTTCGGTAATTCGAGATTCAGAATACTGGAAATCTTGATGACAATGAGCCAAGGGCCTTTGCATTGAAAACCCTGAAGTTACGAAACCCAAAATATCCTTGAAGTGGCATTTCGGCACTTCGAGATCGAGGTTTCATCATTCCCATTGACAAGGATTCAGGGCACTTCACATAAGAAATCGTGAAGTCACGAAACGCAAAGTATTGGTGAAGTGGCATTTTCGCATGTCGGTGTTTCGGGGTTTGGGAACTCGAGAAGACAATGGTTTGGAATTGAGAGTCTCGAACTCCCGGTACCCGGAAGCCTAAAATAACGTGGGTCATCGGATCTAAAGGGAGTCTATTAGCCATTGATTCCGTAGAAGGCGCCATTTCGGAATTCGGGATTTCAAAGTGGTAGGGGAATGGTAGTCGAAGGCTTGTTCAAGTCTCGAAAGCTGGGAAGAGTGACAGATGGCAGGAATCCATGATAGAGACAGAGGACAACTGAGAAGACAGATGGCATGTACTCATTACCAGGTAGTGTCAATTCCGATTCACCGTTTCGGTGTTTCGAAGGTTGGAGAGTCGAGAAGTCTTGCAGCCAGATTTGCAAAATCGCGAAGTCCAAAACTCCGAATCGGCGAAAGAGTCCCGTTCATAACCATTGGAGAGCCAACCTTTATTGAACGTATCAGGATTCAACATTTCAGCATTTTCAAAGACAAGGAATCGGGGTCCTTTGCACCGAAATTTTTGAAGTTGTGAAATGCGACACAATTGTAGAGGAGGACGCGGCCAAATATTTTGGTGTTTCGACATTTTGGGTTTCGGTGGGTTGAAGAGATGAAAACCCGACAACAGGAATCGCGATATCGCGAAACCCAAAATCTCGATTAGGCGAAGGGCGTGATGTTATTGAGGTCAGGAGATTTGGGTGATGTCTTGTGTTTGATCACACGAGGCATACTCATAAGGACTTGTGGATACACTGTCGTGTGTGTGAGGGATTTCCTGTGGGGGAAATCTAAGAGTCAATCAGACTCAAGAGGGAAGATTTAGAGCAATCCTGCATGGATATTGTCTCGAGGGTCGGGGGTCTGCGGCAATGCTACATCATTCATAAAACATGTGTCAACAATACTACTAACAAGTGCCTCCAACCATGTACCTAGTATGTACCAATCATGTATCAACTACTCATCAACTATGACTCATCAAGATGTACCAACATCATCAACTATACACCTCATGTATGTGTCAACTCATCAACTACATGTCTCAACCATGTACCCAACATGTACCTCAACCGAAATCCCCAGTCAATTTCATCATCCAAATCTGATTTGTAAATATGTAATAGACCTCGTGTATATGATCGCATACCTGCAAACCTTCCTTAAATTTAACAACAAGAAACTAGCATTTTCATCAAACTTTACTTTAATCTCACATGACTAGTATTGGATTAGTCAACAACCCTAGCTTGAAATAATCATACATATGTACCTATAATGAATAAATATATGAAAATAGTACAAAATTTTATTCAGTGTGTTTTGTGCAATTCCTCTAGGTGTCGCTACTTGGAACCTCTCAGAAAAGGAGTTATAGAAAAAATGACATACATTGTTGAATTATGGCTTATTTTAGAGAGCTAACTTTTAGAGTGTGCCCCACACATAATATTTTTTGTATGGATATGAAAATTGCACACATAATACTACAGATTGTAATCTAACCAACCCATTTGGTCTTACTGAATTTGGATATGTTATGAAGAATTTATGACGTTTTTACCTGAAACATTTGTTTTAGACTAGCTTCAGGAGAAACAACAAACCCTATTTTCCACGGAGCATAACTCCAAAAATAAAATTACCCACAAGGTGAAATTTGTACCACATATACTTGGATATGTTTCCTCAATGGAATCCCAAATTCATGGTTTGAATCATTCTAGAAAAAAAAATATTGTGAAAATGGTGAGATGACTTGTAAATAACATACCTTAGAAAGCATCATCAAAATAATTTATCCTCCATTGAATTTCAGCCTTGTTTACTTCACCTTCCCTCTGAAATTTGACTTAGATATCCTTTGGTTACCTCAGTCACCTGTATATATTCAATATGCTCAAGTGTGATTAAAATAAGAGAGCCTTTCCTCTTATTTATACTTTCATGTATCTGCATCAAGAGGTTACCTTTTAACCATCTTAATCCACTTTCCTTATTTTAGGGTAAACCCACTTCTAACCACTTGAAAACTTAGTAATTTCTCCATTAACTTTATTATTTAAATAATTTATTTTGTATTCACTTTGAATTATAGTACACTCAGCACTTCAATTTATTATTTACCTTCTAAAATCTATTAAACCACATTGACTACTTTGACCTTTTGGGGCTTCTAGATGACCCATGAGGGTTCTCCAACTTCACATGGCCATAAATCTCTAACTGTGACGAGTCATGTGAAGTTCCACATACCAATAGAAATGGAATGACATGTACTATCCATCTAGAATAGTTGTTCCTGCAAATATATCAAAACGCATACCATTATCCATCAAACAAACTTGGGTCCATTACCCAAACCTGGGTTCTCCAACTTCTCATGGCCATAACTCTCTAACCGTGAGAAGTTATGTGATGTTCCACATACCACTAGAAATGGATTGAAATTTACTATCCATATATAATATTATCACCTTCAAATATATTAAAAATCATACCATTATACATGAAACAACCTTGGGTCCATTACCCAAACCTTTGTGCTACCAGAATTCACTACCAAAATTTTCCAAGGGTTGACATCAATCTAAAATATCACTCTCCAATGGTTGACATCAATGATAACCAAAACTCCATACCAACTCTCCATCAACCTAATCCAACTTTTTGACACATTGTTTTGATAATTATTGTCAGACTCTTCTTGGATGACTCAACTAATCCATTACCCTACGGTTAATAGGATGTGGAATGGCTAAGATTTATATTTTAATCATTGAAATTTTTTTCCATCTTCTTAGAATTGAAATATGTTGCATTATCAATTATTATTTTTGTTGGGAAGCCAAACCTAGACAGAATATTACTTTCCAAATATTGAATAATGACAACATCAGTGGCTTGTCTTGTTGGCACTACTTTAATACACTTAGTGAAATAGTTTGTAGTTGTCAATATCTATTTGTGTTTAGTTGAATAATATGGATGAATCTCACCTATAAAATCAAGGCCTCAGTGCCTAAACAATGCTTCAACTAAAATTGGTTTCAAAGGTAAGGGAAAAAACTTCATTTTTCCATCAAAGATATGACATTCATGACAACTGAAGACCTCCTTGTACACATCAAACAAAATGATAGGCCAATAAAATGAAAACTGCACACCTTATTGTATACATCAAAGAAAATGCTAGGCCAATAAAACCCTTCTCTAAGTTTCTTATGCATCGTGGTTTTCCAATAGTGGCACCCTCCACAGTTACCCTTATGAAACTATTTCATAGATTTTTTTACCTCATATTCTAAGAACAAATATATAAAAATCCCCCCTAGATCTTTCCAATACAAAGAACCATCAAGTATACAAAATTTGGATGCCTTTAATTTCTAAAACCTAGATTTGTTTTTTCTTAGTTAGATTCTAAATTTTTTAGAACATATATGATGTCAACATACCATGGATATTCAAGAAATTTATAAGATACCTGTGTTGTTTATTCCTCCTTTGAATTTTCTTACAGATCTACAATAAAGTTTATCCCCAACACATCATAATTTGAATATGTCATTAGTTTGGCAAGTCCTTTTCGTTTGATTAGCTTTGTAGGCTTTATCTCCAAATCATATTCCAATATAATCGATATTCATTTGCCTCTTTTTCCTTCAGGGTCTGATTGAGTTAGAATATATTTCACAACATTATTGGGCACAAAAGAAACAATATGGGAACGAAAAATGTATATTCTAAATTCTTTGAGGGTTTTTACCAATGCATATGCTTTCTTCTCCATGATGTTGTACTTTAATGGGAAATATATTAAAGTTTTGTTGTAGAAGGTATATGCCTTTCAAAATTCTGTTCATTCTTATGTAACAAGATCCCTGCAATGGTGTGCTCTGATGAAAAATAAGATAAGATGAAGTCCCTTGAATAGTCTGGACTAGCTAATATTGGTGCCTTGGACAATGATACATTTATGTCCTCGAAGGATTTTCTATATTATGGTGTCCATTTTATCTCACTTCCTTTCCGCAACATGACGGTAATGAACTTTATGATTTCTTCTAGATTGGGAATAAACCTCTTTAGAAAATCCACCCTTTCAAGAAAAGACTATACCTCCTTTTTTCTTCTAGGAATATCAATTTTTAGAATTGCAGCTACCCTATTGGGATCTATGTTTATTCCTTCTTTTGATATGATATGACCAAGCATCTTTCCCTCTTTCATTCCAAAGTTGGACTTTTTTGGATTTAATGAAATTCCAAATCTCCTACACTTATTAAACACTTTTTTCAAATGTTGCAAATGCTCATTATCTGAATTTGAAAAAACAATAATGCCATCTAAATAAACAACAATTAACTTATGTTTTTCGTCAGAAAAATCTATATCCATAGCTCTTTGGAATGTTTCCCCTGCATTCATAAGCCCAAATGGAATTTTGGGATACATGATTGTGCCCTAGGGTTTTGTGATGGTTTTCTTCTCTCTATCATCACGATGCACCATGATCTAGTTGTATCCAAAAAATCCATATAGTATTGACATTTTTTGTGGCCCAACCACTTTCTGCAAAATGTATTCCATATTGGGAAGAGTATAATTGTCTTTGGGGGAAAGCCTATTCATATTCCAAAATTCCACACACATCCTAATTTCACTACTTTTATTTCTAACAAGAACTAAGTTGGCCAACCATTCAGAGAATATCAAATATACTATGATCTTGGCATAAAAAAATTCGCTTACCTCTTTCTCAATAAGTGGCAACAACAAAGGATTAATCCTTCTCAATTTTTGTTTGAATGTTTTTTATTCATCTATAATTGGACTGGGATGTTGAATAATATTCGTGTCATACACCTTCATATCTTCATAGCTCCAAGAAAATACATCTAGAAACTCCTTCATTGGGTTGATATATCTCTCTTTGATTTCTGGGATGAGTGATTTGGATAGTCTGATGATTTTAGGTTCTTCCTTAGTTCCAATATTTCAATACTCTATTTCATCATCCTTTGGGGTGTCTTTGGGATTATTTGCCACATAATTATTGTAAAAGAGTTTTTCTAGTGGAACCAAACCCTTAGGGATAACATTATTTTTTAGTCAAGCAATGTCCTTACGAGCAATTTGATTTAGGAAAATATGTACATTCGGAGACATGTTTGCATCTTCTTCTCGATCAAAGAAATTTTCTTCATCGATATTTGTGTTGGCAAGGTCATCATTCATTCAGAGAAACCTTATCACCTATTTATCATCCTCAAAAATCTACCAATACTTGATATTATTAGGTACTGATGGTCTATGCTTGACTTTGATCTCATATTTTCTATTAGGAAATATGGGAATATTGACAACAGAAGATGAAGTATCTAATGCATCAACAATCAAATTTTGTCCTCTTGGAATCACTGAAAGGTTATATTCTAAGAAATTTTCAAGCTCATCAAGAACTACATTTTTGTATTCCCTCATCCCAGGATATTTAGTTTTAAAGATTCCCTTAACTTGATTAATCACAAGCTTAGAATCTCCATGTACAACTATTCCTTTTTCCCCCAAATCTTTGAAAGTAATCAACCCCAAGATCAATGCCTCATACTTAACCATATTTTTGTACAATCAAAAGAAAATTTATAAGAGGAAAATTTTGAACCTGATTTTGGAGGGATAATCCAAACACATACTCCCAACTCCTTATTTACTAACAACTCAATCAAAATTCATATTCCACATTTCTTCTTCCTCATTATTTGGTTGATCTGAAATTTTCCCTGCTTTTTGATATTCATCTTCTTTCTCCGGAAGTTTGAGAAAATTTGGATCATCTTCTTCAAAGAAGAGATCATTATAAAAAATTGAGGAACCAACCTTAGTTTCAATAGAATAAATAGTATGATTATTGGGTTTTATTTTTCTACTCACCATGTATTTAAATAATATTTCTCTATATAGCATCCTTTCTCGTCCAAACACTGGTATAGTTTCATAAGACATATCCATCTATAATGTACCCTTCAATTTAGCATCTCATGAACTTGATAACAACATGCTGAAATTTGAAGGGATGTCAACAAATACTACATCCATAACCACATTGTTTGATGGGGTTTGAGATAAAGACACAATTAAGTCTTTGATTAAGACAAAACACTTTACCTTCCTTGAATGATCACCTTCGACACCATATTATGAGATGCTCCTGAATATAGCATTTCATTGTGTAAATTCATATCATCAACTTTAAGGATGATATAAAATGGAGGCACATCACCATCATCACCACATTCTTCCACCCTAATACCAAAAAAGATTGCAGGATCGTCATATTTCACATTCAGAGTATGATATGCTTCTTCCATTTTCAACATTTTGATGATTTGAATTATATATTCAACATTTATGATCAACTCATTAAAAGGTACATAAATTGTTATCTTTTCCATCTCACTTTCAAAAGAAAAAGAAGACTAATCTTTCTCTACCTCTTTGACGATTGCATCCCTTTTTTTCTTTGGGACCTTCTTTGGGGGATCCTCTTCCTGTTTATCTTTCTCCAGTGCATATTGTGTGGGACTGTCTTTTTTCTACTGACTTGAAGAGGGTAAATTATCCTGAAGATCTTTTGGAGTATTCCCATTTTGAGGGTTTGCAAGCACCTTTCTATTTCTAAGATTATACTATTCTGAATCTGCATGATAGAATTTCGATACCACTTATTATACTCTTTTGTTTCCACTAATAACATATCATTTCATTCCTCTATAAACTTATCATTTTCTTCAATAAATTTATCATGTTCTTCTTTTGTTAGGAATACATTTGTTTCAACAACATCATACCAATGTATGTTATCTTTGAGTGATTCCTCAAAACTTTCTTCCACATAGTTATTTTGGAAAGGGAGTTTTATTGGTTTATCACTTTGATTTCTTTGGCCTCTCTATCCGATTTGTGTAACTGCTAGCCTCTTGAAATTAGGATTCCTGAGTTGAAGTGCAGTTTCATCTATGATGGCATGATTGTTATCTAAGGACATATTTTCCACCAGTTTTTCTATAATTTTTACCATTAGATCAAATTTTTCATCTGATGACTCAAAAGTTGAAGGTTGTTCTTCTTCTTGGTCCTTGTTCCTGAAATTTTTAGGATTATATTGAATATTACACGATACCATCAAATTAAACACTACCTCAATTGCATCATTCATCATGTCATATAATGTAGTAGATCTCCTTTCTCTCAGCAATAAATCCAAATCACTATCAAAGGCATCAACATAACAAAGTTGTGTAGCTCTAGTAGGGGGATTTACTTCAACAAGAATTGAACTATAAACCTTCATGAATCTGGTTGAAAAATCTTGAACTGTCTCAATGGGTTTTCTTTTCAAATTATTGTACCGAGTCAACAATTATAGACGATTTTTATTGTCTCCCCATCTTACAAGAGAGATTTTTTCAAAAGTTGTAAAATTAGAAATTCTTGCTACTCAGAGTTCCTTGAACTAATTTATGACCTCAACTTAGAGACTTTGTGAAGACAACCTCATTTTAACATATCCATCATCTACCTCCTCAAGTTCCACAAATCATAAAACCATTCTAAATTTTGTTGAGATGCAATTGAGAAGGTAGGGAAAGTGGATCGAATATTGTTGCCAATATTCTTGGAGGAACTTGGCATGGTTGTACAGTCTGAGTGGGAATAAATACAGTTTTAATAAGAATAGTAGGAATAAAGGATTGAAACTTCTTCTCGTCAAACACAATTCCAGTAAGTTAGACTCTGACTTGGATCTAAACAAAGTCTACTCAAATTAAATGTCAAATTCAATATCATCAATTCTCTTTACTCTATCTTTAGGAAATGATGAAATTGTATCCAGAAAAATACCTGAGTGTGTTTCCTTTTGTTTTCTCTTGTGTAGGATCTTCTCAGGATCAACCACAAATGTTGTACGTTCTCGATTTGGGTTTCTCCTAGTGTGATCCTCTCTTACCCTCAGGAATTAGATCTAAAACTTTTTCATTATTTCCTAGGGAAAATTTCACTTTCGTCCCCGACAACGATGTCAAAATGTTATCACTCTATAAATTTACTGGATGAGGAATCAAATCACAAAGGTAACCACAAAACCACTTTAGAACTGAAACTAGCCCTTTTAGTTCAGAGAGGGATCTCTCTTATCACTTAGTCTTTGGAAGATAAATTTTCTCTTTAATATCAATGCCTAGATCTTCAATAAACAAAGATATTTATAAATTTGTTGGAAGGAAGGATGATGAATCCATTGGGAATGGAGTCAACTTTGAAGCAAATGGAACTATTAGTGACTAGTTTATATAACTATCAAAGAAGCAGAGGCTATATAGATGAAAATATTTGAGTGAAAATATTGTTATTGTATAAAGGAAGAAAGAGAAAACAAATAACTATAATCAGAGCACCAACTTGGAGGAATTCTCATTAACTTAAGAAGAAATTACAATACTTCATTGTTTAATCTAGAGCATCAATACAAGATGAATTATAGACCATAAATATCTAATTTAAATAAATGAAAGTTGCATATGAAATGAAAAGAGAAAAAATAAATACATACATAAGAAAGAAAGAAACACTTCAGATCATCACCACAAGAATCTCTTGTATGAATATAACTTTACTTATTCACTAATATTCCATTAAAATGTAGATAGATTACAAAACGCTCAAGAGAATTTTCCTCTGCACTTCTTCCAACCCTTTGTGAATTTAAAATGACCCAATATAAAGGAAAAATTCATCCCTAAGATAAGGAAGTCGAGCTTCAACCGCTTTCCTTCATTTTTGGATCTAGTTACATTAAAATATGAACAAACTCAAAACTTCCTTTTAAAAATAGAAGTTTGTTTTGACCATATTAAACACATAACAATATTTCAAAAAATGAATAGTCTTCATGCTTCTTTCAAACTTTAGGACTGATGTGAGCCACTTAGTATAGATGGAGATGATCTGCGGTTGATTCAAATGAATGACCTAGCTCCCTGGCATGTTGGCGTAGCATGTTGTTGTATATCATTGTGCAACTGTGAGTTACAACAGTTGCATAGCGAGTTTACACAATGATTTTTTTCTTCAGTTCTCGTCACGCAGTTGGCTACTACAAGGTATCTGGAGGCCAACACTCACCATTCTATCATTCCAAATTATATGTTGAACTGTAGAAACATAAACCTCCATTCCAAACATTACACTTTACTCTAAACTTCAAAAACTTAACTTTTTCAAAGCCATAAACTTTAATCTTGACATCCAGTAAATAGAATACATAATATATATTTTTGATGAAGCTACTATATTGTTTTCAAATAATCCCTAGAATCCAAACTCCATTTATCATAGTGAGAAACCCATTTCTACATCAAATGTATCCTTAGAGAATTTGCGTAGCATGATATCTCTACGCAAGTTCTGTGCATTGTTCTATTCCAGACAAAAATTATCTCAAAATGTTTTATCCCTTTACTGATGAAAAAGACAAAACTGGAAAATTTGAATCATGGATTCTATACTTCATCCACCTCTACAAGAAGGTCCAAATTTCCCCTAGCTTCATCATTAACTTTAGCTTGTTTCATCCTTCATTTCAGAGCCCTATTTTCTTTCCTCAATGACAAATTTTTCCTATTCAGATTCTTCACTTTCTTGTGCAAAGGTAAATATCTTCTTAACCTTTCCTAGGCATTGGAAATAATTTCATGGGAATTGGAGATGGTTGGTCCACACTCATGAAGGTGTTTATCAAATTTTGTATTTGTTGTTTTGTTCTCTTCCTTGAGTTGAATGATCAAATCCTATGCTTCAATTAATTGTTTTTTAATCCTTTTGACAGTTCTCTCACCTTCTCCAGGTTATGTATGGATCTTTTCAGTTGCTATGGGCTGGTCCTTTCCATATTTTTCTTTTGTACGCTTGTGTTCTAAAATCAATTTTCTAGCTAAATATATTGTCAAAGGAGCTATAGGCTTGGGAAGATCCATTGTTTTAGGACTCTTCTTTCTTTGAAACTGATACATATTTTGGTGTTGAAATTCTACAAACCCTTGCAACACGATTCTTCTTCATCTCCTTGTTTTCATAATGGAACTGTGTTATGGAATGATGATATTTCTTGAGTTTCTCTTGTAGTTCTCCATTTATTTCATCATTTTCACCTGACAGAAGCTGATCTTTACCAATAACTTGACTTTTATGTTCAAAAGATCATGTGTGTAGGGAAGGCAATCATTTGGTTGTTGATCTTGTGATTGGAATGATAATTTTTGGCGTTTCAACAACCTCATCAACAAAGTGTAATTTTCTTCCTTTCTTTTGAGCTTCCTGGCTTGGTTAAGTATCTTAAATTTCTTTTCCATTCCCATGGTCCTATTCTATAGACCTTTTCTCCCTCCTATTAGACTCCTTAGGGAATAAAAGAGATGTTTTTCCAGTTGATAAGGGAGCATCTCATTTGGGGTCTAAAGAAATACTTGTTGAATCTAGGAAAGAATCCCAATCCCTGTTCAATTTCTTAAGTTCTTCCAACACCAATAATTTCACCAGAGAGAAATGAAAAAAACTGCATTTAACCTGATCATCCTTAGCATGCAGTATGTCTCACATTTTACCTAGGCTTCTGTATAGGTAAAAAGGTAAATTCAAAGGGTTTTTTCTAGTGAAATGCATGAAAATCCTAATATGGTACTGATATAATCTATCAAACATGCCCTCACAGGTGAAATATATGTGAATAATTCTTAATAGCTTTTCATAGTGTTCCAATATGAACTCTCTTGGAATGGTAGCACCAAAATTCTATTTTGTATATTTAGGCTTCAAGAAATCATTCTAGAAGATGTAATCAAGGGGCATACCTTTCAACCATTTCTCCCCTTGAGTTGGAATTTCAGTTGCAACAACTATTGGCTCCTCGAACACCTAGAAAGTAAGATCAACAATATTTTTCTGGATGTCATTGAAGTTGAGGGAAAAATAATTTTTCGACTATACATTATACCCCCAAATTTTCTCACAAAATATCATGCATCCGGATTTCTCAAAACAAACCCTAATTGTTGGATCAGAGTTTACTAATTGCAGGTTATGTGGCTCAAATATTATAAATACCCCTACCTTATTGTATTTATTCTTATGTTTAGTTTACATACTACAGATATATGTTGAAAACATTGTGACTATGGAGAAAAAGAAGCTCGATGGCTAGGGTTTTGACCTGGAACTTTACACAACGAGAAACAAAGCTACGATTTGCAACAAATGGGATCAAAGGAACTCACCAAGGTTAAATCCAATCATTAAATATCATATCATATTAACTCAGAATTCTATATGGTAAGAAACATGGCCCCTCAATCTTTGAAACATGGAAATTATGCAGGACAAGTAATGTGTATCTTGTAACTACCGTGCATAATTAGCGTAGTGATGAACATGGTTTGCGTAGGGTATGAACATGGATTGCGTAGTTCATGAGTCTTCTGATATTTTCTATGGAAGAGGAGTCTAACCGATGAGAGATATTTTGAATGGAAAAAGGGGGGGGAAATAATTTCACATCTCAAGCAAACCCAATTTGAAATCATGATTAGATCATTGAAATGACTTGACAATTTGGGTAGCGCCAATATTTGCACAATGAACTTACACAACATGTGAACTTTTTTACAAGACAAGTATAAAAATCACTTTGGAATATTAGTACATACAACACGATGACTTATGATGGCTCCATATTTCTCATAACATGTCATTATGTTGCATGATATCATTTGAAAACAGTTCCCCAAAACCTTTGATTTATGACTTGACTCTTTTATGACATACCACATTAGATATTATGGAAACAATCATAGACCCATGATTAAATACTTATGCATACACTAAAAAATTTCATGAGACTAAATCCTTTAAAATCATGATTGCGTATCACACACTTAATAACTCAAAATAGCAATGCATTGGTCTTCTCAAGACCAAGGCATGAGTTTGTGAACTCTTAACACACATATGCCCATACCTTAAAATCAAGGAAACTAACAGGAGGAACTCCAAAAGAATATCTAAACCATTGATATCCTACCAAAGAGATTAAGATGATGACATGGATGGTTCCACGTGTTGAGCATATAAGGTGCCACGTGAGATAGTGATATTGCAACTGTAGGTAAACGTTTGTGGGAAATATAAATATCATTTCTCTGTTGGTGATTCTACCACGTGTCATGCAAAGATGATGTCATGTGTCAAGATGTTTTGGTGCATGTAGTTGAAAATTCAAGAAGATATTAGTCGTTCATTAAATTTTTAAAGTTTGGATAGATCATGTGTCATCCAAAAATGTTGATGATGATATAGGTATCGCCAAAACGATGAGAGTCGTTGGTATGTTGTTGGGAGAGAGAGATATCCACTATTAATTTCCTCAAGATTCATCTGAGAGAGGTGGATGTCACAATGACATGAGGGTGTCATCATGGAAGCCAACGTGGATGAGTAATGAAAAATGCCACTATGTGATTGGTCGACTAGGAAAGGTGGGTCGCATTAAAAGAGGAATTCCTCCAAGCATTTGTTTTATTTTAGGATGTTTGATTTGAAGTACAGTGAATTTGGATTGTGTATCTTGGAATAATGTTGTCAAGGTTCAAAGGTGACATGTTAGGTGTTGTTAAGAAAAAATGATGATGAGAAAAGGAGGAGTGATTTGGGCCATCAGTTGGAGCATGTTGTAGACACGATCTAAATTGTTTATTTGTCATGGGTCCCATTTCCACCTTGGGAGGTGAGAAGTAGACGATAAATTAATCGTTGCACAAGTCAGTGTCACTAACTTATTCTAAGTCATAGTATGACCAACATGAGGACCGTCAGATCTAGGATAGGCTCAATTAATGGATCGTTGTTGAAGATTTGAGTTGGGGTCTTTGTAACCCATGGGAGTAAAATCATGACGACGATGATGTGAGGTTCTGTGGGATGGGAAATAATGACCAACGAACCATGTGAAAAGAGCCATGTCAAAGACATTATTGTGCCACATCAGATGACACACGTGATAGGAAGCCACATGGATTCCATGTGACAATGAGGTCTCATTTGGCCAATGAGGGCCAAGAACTTTGGAAAGCCATAAACTTTTATTCAGAGTTCAATTTGGAGAATGGTGGCAGTGGTTGGAAATACCTTGATGAGCAGAAGACAATTATGCCCTCGAGAAGAGGTTTTGATATGATTTCGAAAAGTAGAATTTTTACTACCCCATCCCTTAAAAGGGTACTTAGGTGGTTGGGTGTGTTACAAAGTGGTATCACAATAGGATACAAAAATAGGCATGGATGGGCTAGAGATAAATCAAAGGACTATTATAAGAAGGGAGAGATGAGCATTTTTAAAATAATTTATCTTCATTAAAAGTTACTTACTAATCCGCATTAACGCCTTGAGGAGAAGGAATGAAAATTGAAATGTTTATGTTATTTTTATTTTTACAATAGAAAGCTTAACATGATGAATGCATCATATAGATTGAATTTTTGACTGAGTGGAGTGATGGCTATTCCTAGAGGAGTAGGAATGTGATGATAAAAATTAATAGTAAGGCCTAAATGTAAAAGGGGAAGGAATGGAAGAATCATGTCAAGGGCTACTTAAGTCCAGAAAAATGAATAATCTGGGTGGTTTGAATAAGTTGTAAGACTGTCTATAAGTATGGGATGATGGAGCCCCCTGGAATTTTTTAATTTTTGTTTAATAAGTAAATCGACCACCATATGTATAATACATCATGTTTATAGGAATGACGAAAAATATGTAAGGTGTTTTTACTTGACATGTAGTAAATGAAATTTGGGACTAGATTTATCTAGTTAAGAAAAAGAGAAAGGGTCCTTTGTACTATTGATAGTCCTCATAAAAGAAGTGAAATGACATGAACATATGGGAAAATTATGAGCTCATGGATGTATTAAAGAAAAGTTATATGCCTGTTAAACTAAGGGCATACCTATGCATATGAATGCCAAATGAATATAGATAGAACACATATGCAATTGTTAGCATGGGTAAACTTCTTGGTGCACAAGGATATGCGGGAATGCATATGGAAAAAATTGAACATGCATATAGGCTCATTATAGTCTATAATTAGATGTAAAATGTGGTGTTGTCATAGATCATATGGCTATTGATGATCCGATAATAGTATCCTAACTAAAAGGTTGATGATGTTGATTGCATAATATGAGGATAAGGCATAATGATCAATAAAATGTTGATAATGTTATTATATAAAGGTTGATGATGTTGATTGAATACTATGAGGATCCAATAGAATGATAAATAAAATGTTGATAATGCTATTGTATATAACCCTATGACGGTGAGATAGGATGAATAATTAAAGGATGATATAGAGTTTGGTAAAGGAAGTACTAGATCATGTTTAGGTGATAAATATGTTATATTGACATTGAGAGGTGGAAGGTAGCGATATAGATATGGCTTGGTAGGAAAGAGGTAGTGAGAGGGAGTGTAGGAAATAATTCCCTTGGTGGAGGCCTATTTTCCAGGAATGGGATTATGGAATGTATAAAAGTTTGAATGGATTTTTTTTTGCCTTGGGTAATGTTGAAATGGCACGAATTGCATTTTTAAATTTTGGGAATGCTAATATAGCACTTGGGAAAGAGTATTTTTTTGATAGTTGTTTACATGAAAGAGGGAAACATAATTATGAATACCCCTATGGGACTTTTCATATGAATGAATGTAAGAATCCCAAGGAGGAATGGCATGGAAATTTGGAATGTCAATTTGTGTCAATGACATGGAATAATGGTGAAAGAAATGAACATGCATGATGAATATATATGTATGTAAGGGGATTCTTGAGTGCATGGATTGAATGCGTTATAGGGTTTTCTAGTATGAAGGAAGAAATAAATGTGTCTATCAAACTAGCCATGTGGATGGTTGTAATTTCTCTTTAAAAAGGGATGATATTAAAATTAGATAAACATTAATGAATAATGTAAAATGTGCAAGTGATGCACATTCATGATTTATGAGTGTAGGTATGAATTCCTGAGTAAGGGAGCGGTAAATGAAGGAGAGTGCTTTCCAGGACTGAATAATGTCATGGATTCATGGTTGAACATATGATGGAGGGTCTAAATATTTTGTTTAAAATAATACCTTGAGGAAGTATGTCCTTTCTCATAAATCACTTAGATGAAATGATAAAAGGGAAATGAGAATGATCGTGTAAGTGACTATAAGGTCTCATAAAAAAAGGACGATGTTAAATAAATGTGAATGGATGAGGTAAAAAGGTGCAAATGATGCACACACATATATGTATATATATGTATGTCTGCTTAAAAATTATAATATGACTACCTGATCAAGTAGGATGTAAGAAAAGGAGTGTGCTTTCCTATATGGAATAATTCTAAAGAGGCATGGCTCACTTTGTGTTAATAAGTCTATTTATCTTGTTTGAATACTAACCTATGGAGGATGTGTTCCATTTACTTGGGAAAAGCTAGTGTAAATTGATGCAAGGATAAATAAGAAGGAACACTCTATTGTCATAATAGAAGGAAACCTGATTATTCCTTTGAAAAATCATGAATTAAGTTATTTTAAGGTAAAGTTGCATGTGAACTGTAGAATGTGCCTATGGTAGAAATACATTATGTTGAGGAAAGTGGTTAAGTGCATGTAAGAACAATGAGAATACAAGTTGATGAAATAAAGGTATTGGTTTGAATGCATACTAAGAATGCATGTGTATATTCTTTATGGAATATCAAGTAAAACTCTGAAATGATGAGGATGGAATTGACTCAGGATTGAAGTCATTTCAAATAGTGATAGAAACACAAAAACAAAGTTGCATGATAAATAAGTTCCATGTGGAGGAACTGTGTAAAGACTCTGTTAGAAGAACATATTTTAAACCTCGATGACTTTTGAAAAATTGACAATGGACTGCAAATTTTATTCGTATAAGACTCTTGGATTGCATTCTAAAATGTAATGCATGAATGGAATGCTAAAAAAATAATGAGTGACCATTCTAATGTATCAATAAAAATGTGAAGAATGCAGAAGTTCATAATTCATTGTGAACAAAAAAATCTTTTTGTTGTAGCTTGTTGATGGATTCAAGGAGGATCTGATTAATATTGCTCAAGGAATAGAGTAGACAAATCCAAGGAGGGATAAATTGTAAAGGTAAATATCAAGAAAATAATTAACACTTTTATGAATAATAAGACATAGTTGTATGATTTAAAAGGAAAACTATGTTATTTAGTACATATGGTAATTGGAAGATAAAATAATGAATGTGTTTAAATGGCCTTACTTAAGCCATGATATGTGAAGACAATGAGACTTTGGAAATAACTTAACTACACTGAAAGTTCTAGGTTGTGTAGAAGGAGCTGGAGAAGGGAATATTCTCTTAACTCCTTTCCTAAATATTATTATGTTTCTCTAGGATGTGAGATTTATATGTTGTTATATGTGAATACTTTTGGCATGAGAAATCTTGAGGGTTGTATGACTGTATAAACAACTGAAAATTTGTTTTTTCTTACACTAATGAAAGTGTTGAGGGAAATTAGATGGCATGAATACAGATATGCTAGAACAAATCTGAAAATATTTTGTTAATGTAATATCCCCAAAAATAAATTATTATTAAAGTTTGAATACACTTAGGAATTTATTTCCATTTTTGGCAAATTTGAATTTGGAAAATTATTGCCATTTATGGAAATTATGAATTTGAAATTTAGTTAATTGTAATTTATTATTGTGACTATTGGGAAAAGATTTGATTTGCCCAACCAACTCTTTAACTATGACACTTGTAAGAAAAAAATATTTTTTATATTTATTGTTGAGAGACAAATGGAACAACCTGGTTGAAATGAGCTGACCATGACTCCATGAGTGAGGCACAGGCTTGAACTACCTCAGGGATGAATTTTACAAGTGGAAAATCAGGAATTTGGCCATTGGCAGCCCCTAAAAATTAGGGATTTGCAAAGCTGTGAAAATTCCCAAGGGGAAAAGACCTAGGCACAAGATGTTTTTGCATATATAGCATATGGGAGGAGATAAGACGCTGCCTAGTATGTTGGGGAAATGATATCACTTGTTGTTATGAGAATTATTTTCGGAGTGTGAGGCAAGGAGAATTTCTTATCTGAAAGAGGACTATAGAGAAAGAAGAGTTTCAGGGTTCACCCTCATCGATTCATGGTCAGGCTAGGGGGTGAATGAAGAAAGTAGATTCACTATTTTTTTCTATGGTTGGGAAGAACTTGGTTGTTCCATTTGTTGTCCCGACACTTTGTTTAGATATGTACCTCTACTTACTATTTTGTTGAATTGTTTATTTATTTTTAGCTGCTAGAATAAAATGAATTGTGGGATCAGTCTGTAGAGTTTGATATTATTCGTTTAGTAAGTAAGCAAGATACTATGTATGTGGACTTTAAATAAGTTGAGTTGTGTAAATATAGGCATACATAGAATGTGAAGTCAAGTTAAATGATGCAAAATTAGTACTTGGAATCATAGTCGTTACCCTTTACTTATAGATAGGTATAGACATTTAGCTCGAGGGTTATTGTCCTATTGTAAAGGCTAAATGAATTCTAAAAGAAAACACAGACATGAGATAAATATATTTATATATACTTATAGATATTGTTGTATGTGTAAGTTGCATAGATTTGTACAAAATATCTAATGTATTCACACATAGAAGGCAGTGTGTCGACCTCTTGAGTTATATATAATTAAAACACTTTTATCAAAAGTTTATTTAAAGGACATAGAAAATTATAGTCCTCTCTATGGTATAAAACCCAAAAGAAAAATTTACAGTATATAGTTAACACATTCCATCACACTGTTTAAATCAGAGACCTTCTCGTTAACAATTTTCTCCCCTATTGAAAACTGTTCGATTTGTTTATTCCAGGAAGGATTTAAGATACAATTAACCAGGTTATCTAGGGAACCCTGGAACAAAACCTATCATAATAATAGTACCCTAACACAACACTTTGTACCTCTATGAACATAACTTGGAAACTGAGACTTAAACGTCGAGAGTTGGAACTCGAGTACCTTTTGATCGCGGTGAGCTCGTGGATCCAGTTGAGTAGATTGAGTAAGTCTTGTAAAAAGGAAATAATTGAGGATTAGTAAATCAGTGTTAAGGGTTAATTAATGCTAGAATAAAATTTCAATTACAAGAACAATACTTGGCTTGAGACTTTGGGTGTGAGTGCTTCCCATCGATGTCATTGAGAAAACCACCCACAAGTCGAGGGGAGGAGTGGAATAAAAAAGGTCTGATGGGTACCCTTGCAAAGTAAACATGGGTCCCATCATTAGTTTGGTAACCAAAAGTCTTAATTCTGGAATTGTAGATACTCAAGAAAAACAATGCCAAACCATGAATACTTTGATAATCTAACCAATTCATACAGATCATACATGTCACACAGAGCCATCTAATGCCCTGTTCATATTACATTTGATATGTTTTATGTTGAAGGGATGTGACATTCAAGTTTTATTTCGAACACAGAAATATAGGCACATAGAAAATTACAAGTAATTACTTGAATCAAGTTAGATCCGAACTGTTAAACCAATGGCTCAAAAGATAACAAACAAATGTAACATTATTAAATATGTAAGCTACAATGCATAACTAGAACTGAAAAGTATACATAGTATAAAATTATCCCAAAGAATTGCCCAATACAGACCGCATGTAAGGTTGCGAGTTATTGTTCTCGCATTTATTAAAAACTCACAAATTGATGATAAAGAAAAATAGTCAAGAACAAAATTATGGACATATAAACCACTTGTCCTCTATGCTAACCTTTAAATTGTTTAAATTCTGGAGTAATTTCCCACAGTGAAAGTTTTAATACAATAACTTTTTCCGTTCAAGTTCGAACAAGGTAACTCGATCTAGTTATTAAATCTACAAAGCGACAAGGAAAACCTTATTTCATTTATAGGATTTGAATTTACGATATCAACTAATCCACAGATGTAATTTTTGCACAGTGATTCACATGCGTAACTTCTTCCAAATTCGAGGATTCGAAAGGTTGTGAATTAATCAAAATAGGATGAGAAATTTTGTAATCTATATCTAGAAGGATATTTAACCTGGTAGGATCCTTAGGCGAGAGGAAGGTCATGAATCCAAATGAAAAATGAAAAGAAAAGAAAAAACAAAGAAAGGAAACTCAAGTATGAGTGAAAATTCGAGGTCCTGATTGTACTGATAAAAAACCCTCATGATTTTTGCAAAGTATAAACTCGACAGAACCCACATAAAATAATAATACACTGTCACTTACATGGGACACTACCTGTATGAAACGTTAACCGTACTGTGGAAGTTCCAAGTAGATTTCATCCACAGGGTTTCGACATTTGGCATGCCATGAATGAAAGTAAGAAAAAACTTACCATATTAAGCTTTAAGAACAAGTTTGAGGATGGTTGTTGCTGACAGTAAAAGAAATAGGAACCTATTAATGCAACGAGGCTATCCATGTTTTTTTATTTGAGCTGACTAGGTAAACTTCATACAGATCCTCAAAGAGTGGCATGAGTGGAGGGTGGTTGCATTCGTAGGGTAATATAATATCGTGACCGCCATGGGATGGGTTACAGTTATACAATACGCATAATGGGGATAGAATATATCCAGGAAACAAAGGATAAGAAAAACTCAACCAATAGTTACAAAGACTCTCATTAACGACTGACCCTTCGAACTACCTATTATACAGGAACATAATCGTGAGAGTAGATGCAAACTTACTTGGTAAAGGAGGAAACCATATCGTCATGCGTTCATCCTCCTGCACTACACAGAACATGAACCTTTTGGTCACCTTTCCACCTTATTTTCTTCTCACACAGAGAAATATTGCGAAGATTGACATCAGGTAGTATTATGAAAATGCATAAGCACCAAAAGAAAGTGAGACATAGTTGCCAGGTGTTAGTGATAAAAAACGCACCGACATTTTTGAAAGAACGATGCCTAATCTTGTAGGGAAAATTTTGATAGCTTCCCGGGCTCCAAATTGATATTTGAAAGCACCATTGGAAAGCTTAGGATTTGTAGATGTCGATCGACTATTTAAGTTGCAAAAAAGACTCGCCATGACTGAGAATTTTGATTTTGAAAAAATCTGCGCTTTCAGCAGCGCAAAAGGCAGAATTATAACTAGTTCGTTGGTGAAATCTCCGCCTTTCACCAGCTATGGAGCAGATTTTCGAGTAAATTAGCTGGTGAAAGCTTGTCACAGCCAGAATAGCCAAATTTTCGCCCAGATCAAGATTTTTTGGGTTTGAATGGTTTGAAATCTTCTTCAATAAGCTGGTTATGAATTATCAAATCAAAATCTGAAGGCCATTCTTGGAGATGAAAGTCAAAAGGGAATTTTTTGACTAGATTTGGTCATTTTCAAGGGAAAAATGATAGGGATCAAATGACACATCACCCAATTCGAATTTTATCTTTGGAAGACCAAATCAAATAGCCTTGGGAGGCTAAAACTACACTTCATTAGGAATCTACTATTTTTAGATATCATTAAATAGGACCTTTCCTATTTTGTTTTGATTTTCCATTCTAGATCCATTTTTATAGGATCTCATCCTACACTTGTTATATTTGTTTCGATTTGACTATTTTTAGTAAATCTGATCCATCTTTCAAGGATCTACATTTCATCTTGTAAGTCTATAAAGCCAAAGACACTTGGAGCACTTGGGGGGTTCAATTTTGGATACTTTTTGGCTATTGTACTAAGACACTTATTTTTCAATACAGAATCAGTCTTCTTTTGTTGTTAATGACATATTTATTCATCTATTCCATGTTTTGTACTTTATTTCAGTTTAGCTCAGCTATTAAGAACTGTCATCTTCTTGTTTAGCTCATAAACTTGAACTAAAGGAATTATTGTTGGCTTGTATGATCCTACACACTGCTGTACTTGATTATCTAGATCCGTTTTCTCCATACCTTTTGATATTACTCTATATGTTCATTGATTCCTAAAAGAACTTTTTCATTCGATTGCATTGTGAGTTGTCTTCCCAATAGGTACTCTCCATTATCCCATTGATCCATACTTCAGTATTCATAATTTATTAAGTTACCAAGCATCCTTAGTCTAGAACCCTAAGAAGTTTCTTGGAGTGATAAGAAATTGGCGCCGCTGCCGGGGAGAGGAGATCGAAGCTCAGCTTCCTTGGGAGAACGACAAATCATATCTAGTTCTTGATGATAGACACGGAGTAGACACTATCAAGTTGTACATCATCTATCTGGCGACTCCATGAAGGACGAATTCAATGGCGACTCCATTGTTCAGAAAATTGTTGGTGACTCCACTGGTATGAAATGAACCAGATCTTTGCTAAGAGGTATGCGTTATGTGATTTTTCAAAAAATGTTGGTTTCCCTAATCCAATACCTAGTAGAGATGAATGGGAAAATAGTCTTCCTAGATTTCGAGGAGAAGAGTGGGAAGTGCCAATTGAACATTTGTTGGACTTTCATGATTACATGCATCGGTTGCAAGTTGTGCATGAGGATGTTCAGATCCAGCTATTTTGTTTTTCATTAGAAGGGATTGCTCGTGATTGGTACTGGTCTCTGCCTATTACTAGTATCATCTCTTTAGATGATTTTCATGCTACCTTCCATGTGTTTTGTAAAGGCATATTTTCAGATCACTTTCTATTTCCTGAATGTTGTCATGAGTTCGATTTGCTATATAAATATCCCAACATTCATGAAGACTTTGCTGCAGCGGAAGATACTCTTCATCATGATCAAGAGATCAATGATCCACACTATGATAAGCTTAGTGATGCTTTAAATAATATACCAAATGAATTCACTATATTAGATTGTTATGCAGATCAAATTGTTCCCTTTGAAAACTTTCAAAATGTTGAGCAGATTGATAAATCAGCAAGTGACATTTTCATATTTGCAGAAGATCATGAGGACACCCTACAGTTTCAAGATTTGCAGGAACTAAAAGTTTGTAGCAGATATAAAGAGAGTGATAGTGAAGAGGAGCAGAAGGGTTCAGATTAGAAACTGAGTATGCATTTTTCTCCGACAAAGGTTGAGCAGTCCACATTCATCATTGAGATCAAGGAGGACAGCCAGCCACATCATTTTCATTTACAGTCAGAACATAAGCTTGAAGAGGTATTCCTTTACTATTTTATTGATCCTATTGCCAATTTTCTGAAATCATTGAACAGTATAAAGATCAGGATACTCTTGTCAGATGAAGGTTGTTTCTATCATTTTTTCAGAACACATCTCTGTTGGCTACTTATTCTTTTATTTTTGGGATCAAGATCAAAAATTTTATCAGCAAATAAATTTCTTACATGGCTTCATTGGAAGCATGAGTTTACTTGATTAAGAAGCAGTGCAAAGTGTTAGTGTAGGAGTAGATAGAAAAATAATCTCGTCCTACGAGCATGTAGATCGCTTTCAGTTATTGTTGAACAAGCAGAGCAGGCTGTATGCAAATTACAGTTTTGCAGTGGATCAATTGGCAGCTGATGATGAAATTACTTGTTCTACCATTATATGGTCGAAATATTGCTGAATATTTTGAGCTTCTCACTTGGCTTTTGGGAAAGGGGACTCCTGAACACAGTGCCAACTCTGAGGAGGCTAGATTGATACAGGTAGCTACACTATCCAGAGTGTCACAATGACTGTTCATGATGCTCTCCGGTCAAAATCAGTTAAAGTGCTCAATTTGTATTACAATAATAGGCCTGTGGCTGATTTGTCAGAGTTGAAAAATAACTGGCCATTGTGGAAACGTGCAAAGAGTTTCCATCTTGCATTCAATCAGACTAAATTAAAAGTTGAATTTCCAATACCTATAACTACTTGCAATTTTATGATTGAGTTGGACTCATTCTATGAGAACCTTCAAGCCTCATCACTTGAAACTTTGCAGTGTCCACGTTGCAGTCGCTATGTAACAGATAAACATGGTATTTGTAGCAATTGCCATGAAAATGTGTATCAATGTAGACAATGTCGTAATATAAATTATGAGAATCTAGACTCATTTCTATGTAATGAATGTGGATACAATAAGTATGGCCGTTTTGAATTCACTTTCATGGCAAAGCCAAGTTTCACTTTTGATAACATGGAAAATGATGAGGACATGAAGAAGGGATTGGAAACTATTTAGGCAGATCTGAGAATGCTCACAGGTGGTATCAACAGCTTCTGGGTTTCAAAAAACCTTTTCTTAAGCTTGTCTCAAGTATAGGCGAAACTGAGATGGACTCTCAACAAAAGATTTTGTTCAGCAAATGATGGTCTCATTACATGGTTCTCCTTCACTCAAAATAAACAGGAAAATTTCATTGTTAGGTGGCGAGAAATGCAAAGCGACATTTGATTATGTTAGTAGGAGTGTTCAAACATTGCAAGGACTCCGACGTGTCTTAAGGAACTATCTGCCGAAAATGAAGACAATCGGTGAAGTTCTCTTGGTCATCATTACAATTTGTTGGTGAATGAACGCTGAAACCTCAGCCAAGTGCCTAAACTGACAGCCGTCATAAATGTTGATCTGGCACTGAATTTCATGAGCGATTTCATTATAACAGATTAAAGATCAAACAACCAGAATTCCAACCGCGCAGTTACAACTCCAGATTCGTTCATGTGGCAAAAGATGGTTGAAACTCTAGTTTGGAGAGAAAACTCATCATACATGTATGTTGTTGTTGGAAATAAACCATTTCTCATGAGTTACAATGGACGTTTTCAGGCATTTATACTCCCCACAGTGCTTAACATACAAGAGGCCTTGGGAAAGGCAAACCTTGCTCGCCAAATAAAAGTTGTGGTTCCCTGGAATGTTGATGTCTATCAGTCTAAGCTTCCATCAAAAGGAAATCTTCAGGCCTAATGTGAATAAAACTAGGCAGCAACTTGCATCATTTCTCAACAACAATGGATCCCCCTTTGTGATCAATATTTCTCCCTTCTTAAATATTTATCAAAATAAAAATCTTTCAACAGATTATGCCTTCTTTCAAAATAAGGCTCATCCACTGGTTGATGGGAAGAATGTTTACCACAATTACTTTGATGGAAATCTGGATACACTTGAATTGGCCTTGAAAAAAAAAAAAAAAATTGGTTTTGGGCAGATGCCAATTGTTGTTGGACAGGTTGGATGGCCAACAGATGGGGGAGTCAATGAAACTATCAAAAATGCAAAAAGATTCATTCAAGGACTGGTAAACCATGTTATAAGAAACAAAAACACCCCACTTAGGCCTGGAAACCCCCCAAATAGAAACATATATTTTTAATCTACTAGATGAGGACAAAAAGAGCATTCTACATGGAAAGTTTGAAAGAAACTGGGGCATATTTACATTTGATGGTCAGGTTAAATATGAGATTGACGTAGCGAAAGGCTCAAAGGGTCTGGTGAATGCAGAGAATGTTCAATACCTCTCTCCAAGGTGGTGTGTTGCAAATGATAACCACGATCTTACTAATGTAACAAGGAACATGCGACAGGCATGCTCAACTTCAGATTGTACAGCCCTATTTTCTGGAGGTTCTTGCAATCATATTGGGTCACCAGAAAATATCTCATATGCTTTTAATAACTACTATAAATTTCACAACCAATCAGTTGATAGCTTCAATTTTGATGGTCTTGGGATGTTAACAACTGTAGACCCATCAATAGGATATTGTCGGTTTTTGGTTGCAATTAGTGACTCATATGCTTCTAGTTTGTACAACAGTGTAATGAAGCATTGGATAGTCCAATGGACATTTCTAGTATGTACACTGACTTTTCTTGGCAACATGTTCTATAATGTTGTACTTGATAGCCATCTATCTATTGTTTTGTCTCTATCTGCAGGGTTTTCTGTAATCTTGTCCTATTTATTCATGGCCAAAGATGAGAATAGATGATGTGTATATCATTTTTCTAATAGTCAGTCTCTGGTCATTTGGAAGTCATGCTACAAACTTACCAAATGAAGGAGATTTGGTTGTAATCTATACTGGAAGTCAAAGGTGGAATATGCAGTGTAAATTCCCAGAGGAGGAAACAGACCAGTGGCAGGAAAAGCATCACACCTAAAAGCAGTCAGAGGAAGAGAAGAGGCATTTCTCCTCTACCACATCAAGAGAAACCCTCTTCGTCTAAAAGGAAGAGATCTAAGAGAAAGTTGGCATTTAACAAGGCAGAAGATGTACCTGCAGAGGGTAATCTTTTTAATTTACCTTACTCCAACTCAGATCTAGACAGCGATAGCAGTGACAGAGAAGATCAGGATGAGAGTGAATCTATGTTTGAAGAACATGCTCAGATATTATGGACAACTCTGGAAGAAACAATTGAGAAAATTGATGATATTTTAGTAGTTAACAGAGATTTTTTTATGGTGTCATTGCTTAAGTTATTTCGATATCTCTAATTTGTTTTTTCCTCGCTTGCTTAGCATATCAATTCTTCAATCAAGCATTGCAAGTCACCTGAAGTTCAAACATCAAGTGTCGACAACACTTTATCAAGCAGTTGCTGAAGAATTTAACACTCTATGCAGGATCATTGTTGCTATGCATTATTTTCTTCTCAAAGATAAAACAGAACTTTCACCAGCGCATAGGGAAGAATTATAACCAGTTAGCTGATGAAAGGCATAACTTTCACCAGTTAATTAACAAATCTCAAGGTGGAATAGCTGGTGAAATCTGAGACTGGCCAGTGAAGGTGTATCTTTGCCCAGATCAAAGTTTTTCTCAACCAAACATCCTGAAAATAGTTTCTAAAGATTCATATTGAATGTACACATCAAATTCAAGGTCCAGATTTGATAAAAAGGATGTTTGAAGAGGTGCCAAAGTCATATTAGACGCCTATTTTTTGGGGCACATAATCAATTGTTTTTTCCAAAGATAGCAAATTCGATTCTATCATGATCAAAGAACATATGCGAGCCTTGGAAGGCTATCTGCACATATCAGAGGATCTAAAAATACTTTGTATCTGAAGCTTCTATTGTATTGATACACGATCCAGAAAAGGTTTACAGAGACATGGTTGCAATCGGAAACACCCTCCATTGGTGGCTTCACAGCCTGAGTGTTTATTATTATTGTAGACTTATCTGTGGCTTCTTTATGATCATTCACACAATCCAATGGATCTTTGGTTTACTGTAGTCCTTGATCCTGCTTCTATACCTTATGAAAATGCTAGTGGTGGTGCAACTTGGTTTCCTCATTATGTTTCTGGAAGGCTGAAATATGCAATTGGTGAAAATCCTCATTTCTCTCCTAATCATGGAAGATAGTCATGGTGGATGTGCCTGTTGACCTCATATTGAGAATTGGAAGCGTTGTAAATAGAGAGAGGAGCTTCGTCTAGCAAACCCTGAGGTCTTTGTACTCTTGCAGGTAATCGAGATTCATCACGTTTTGAGTTTTCGGTAAGTTTCTATTTTCAGAGGTTTAAGCGAGCCTGTGTGTGCTCATTAACCACCGAAAAGGGTGAATGACTCCATGGACCAATACTAAAGGCACAATATCTTCTAGGTTCCTGGAGACCTCACAGGTAGGTATCCATCCCAGTTGGAGCCAGATGTTAGCGATAAAAAACACATCGACATTTTTGAAAGAATGATGCCTAATCTTGTAGGGAAAATTTTGATAGCTTCCTGAGATCCAAATGGAGATTTGAAAGAACCATTGGAAAGCTTAGGATTTGTAGATGTCGATCGACTATTTAAGAATGAAAAACAAACTCTCCATGACTAAGAAATTTGATTTTGAAAAATCTGTGCTTTCACCAGAGCAGAAGACAGAATTATAACTAGTTAGCTCGTGAAAGCTCCGCCTTTCACCAGCTAAGGAGCATATTTTTGGGTAAATTAGCTGGTGAAAACCTGTCACGGCCAGAATAGAAAAATTTTCACCCAGATCAGGATTTTTTGGGTTTGAATGGTTTGAAATCTTCTTCAATAAGCTGGTTATGAATTATCAAATCAAAATCTGAAGGCCATTCTTGGAGATGAAAGTCAAAAGGGAATTTTTTGACTAGATTTGGTCNAAATCAAAATCTGAAGGCCATTCTTGGAGATGAAAGTCAAAAGGGAATTTTTTGACTAGATTTGGTCATTTTCAAGGGAAAAATGATAGGGATCAAATGACACATCACCCAATTCAAATTTTATCTTTGGAGGACCAAATCAACTATCCTTGGGAGGCTAAAACTATACTTCATCAACAACCTACTATTTTTAGAGATCATTAAATATGACCTTTCCTATTTTGTTTTGATTTTCCATTCTAGATCCATTTTTATAGGATCTCATCCTACACTTGTTATATCTATTTTGATTTGACTATTTTTAGTAAATCTGATCCATCTTTCAAGGATCTAGATTTCATCTTGTAAGTCTATAAAGCCAAATACATTTGGAGCACTTGGGGGGTTCAATTTTGGATACTTTTTGGCTATTGTACTAAGACACTTATTTTTCAATACATAATCAGTCTTCTTTTGTTGTTAATGACATATTTCTTCATATATTCCATGTTCTGTACTTTATTTCAGTTTAGCTCAGCTATTGAGAACTGCCATCTTCTTATTTAGCTCATAACCTTGAACTAAAGGAATTCTTGTTGGCTTGTATGATCCTACACACTGCTGTACTTGATTATCTAGATCAATTTTCTCCATACCTTTTGATATTACTCTGTCTCTTCATTGATTCCTAAAAACACTTTTTCATTCGATTGCATTGTGAGTTGTCTTCCCAATAGCTACTCTCTATTATCCCATTGATCCACACTTCATTATTCATGATTTATTAAGTTACCAAGCATCCTTAGTCTACAACCCTAAGGAGTTTCTTGGAGTGATAACACCAGGAAACTCTCACATCACAGATTAATGGTGAAGGGATGTGTTGGTACACTTCCATGTGGTTAAACGCGGTTGGCCACAACCGCCTAGGATCATTACTTTGCAGAACCCTAATAACTTTCAAAAACAAAGGCATTATGACATTTATGGGCCAATCTGACTTCACATTTAAGTAAACCTTAATGAATGTCAGTGAAAATCCCTGTCATTAAGACAACATAGATAGTGCTAGACAAAAGGATTGAGGTCATATTCAATAGGTTGTCAAGTCTAGATTTATGACTTGTCATCCCAATGGGATCTCAACCCTTAGGGTTATGTATCGTATGGATCATAGCTTGATATTTACAACTGGCATATGTTAGTTTACCTCCAACTACCATATTAAGGTCTTATCGAAAGAGAAACTGCCAAGAACGACCTTTCTTGTAATAGCTAAAGTGCGCATTTTGTTAAGAACATGACTATTAATTTAGATCCATAGAGTCCTTGTTTGGGTATGTTAAAAACTATGGAGAAAACATAAACTAGAATAAATATTTGATTCATGAAAATATGCTACCTTTCCCGACTATTAACATAGGTTATTTATATGTATATACCTATATAGGATTGTGGTAAGGAGAGTATGTCCATCAAATTTTACAAACAAGTATTGATATATAGGTTTAAAACTATAGATAAGAAAGAGTACATTTGTAAGGGAATATTGTGTGGTACTCCTTCATTAGTTATGAAGTGGAATATTTTTAGTTTTGTTTAAAAGTAGAATCCAGGTTGGGGTATTTTTCCCTATAGACCTGAGGAATTAACCAAATCATAGTCCTCTCAGGGATAGATAAATCTTTAGCCTATTTAGATGACTATTGTGGCATGTACCGAGTTAATGTAATAAGTATGACCTTGCAAGAAGGATATCAACGTGTTATTATTGATTATAGGTTAAGGTGATTAAGTAAGAAGTATCAATGCACCTATCAACATTTTTTTTATTTCTGTAAATTTTGGGGTACATTAAATATGGTATCATAGAAAAGGTTCCAACACTTGAACCTTAAACAGGGCAAAAACTGTTTTCTTAGCACTTGCTTTCTATTTAATGAAAAACTAACAAAACATTTACTGTTACAAAAAAAAAACTTTATTTCTGTTGTGATAATGGAAGCAAAGAATGAAGAGGAGATCATACTTGAGGAGAATCCCAAGCAAAGACATAATAGAGAGCTTGGATAGAACAGTGAAGGAAGTTCTACCACCCAGGTTCTGGAAACCATGGGAAACCTTATTGTGGAACTGCAAGTTTTCAAGGCAGACAATGAGAAACTAAAAAAGAAACAACAAGAACAACATGAAGTAAATTAAATATTGTTGTGTACAATAGTAACAAAGAATATCCCAAAATACAATAACAAAGAATAATAGGTCAGCAGAAGAGCCTCCAAAAATTCTTGTCCAGAAGAAGAAAAAGGGGACAACTCTTTTGAGGGCACACCATTAGTAGAAGATAAAACAACCATAGGAAGAAAGAGGAAACAGGTGGACTACCTGGAAGAAGAGTTTAAGAAAATCCAATCGTGCACCTTTGACAGGTAATCCAAGACAGGGGAGGCGGCTGAAGCATGGTTACTAGACATAAAAATGTATTTCCAGATATACAACTATTCCAGCAACATGAAGGTCAGAATGACCATCTATAACCTGAAAGGAAAAGCCAGTATATGGTCGCAGGACCTGAAGTTGGCCAAGAGCCTAAAGGAAAAATAGATGGACTGGTTGGATTTCAAGAAATACTTTAAGAAATAATATTTATCTGAAAGTTACTATGAAAGAAAGACCAAAGAGTTTTGGGAGCTACGACTCGATCAAATGACTATGGATGACCTGATAAACAAATTCATGGAATTATTAAGGTTTGTGCCTTATATCTGGGAAGAAAAAGTAAAAATCGAGTGGTTCCCAATCTTCTTACCACAATACTATAAGGACATGATCAAATTCGACAACCCCAAGACCTTAAGTGAAGTTTTGAGAAAGGCCTAAATATGTTACAACCAATACAAACAATAGTCTAAATTTTCCAAGGCTTGGAAAGACAAGAAATAAGACATAATGAACCAATGGAAGAAGGGATATCAACCAACCCCTTTCCGGAATGCAGCAAAGAGATTTCCAAGGAAACATTTTCACTTCAATAACTAGAACACCCAAGGAGGAGGTAAACCAGTTAATCTGGGAACCAAGAAGTTTGGGGACAACCCCAAAGAACCACTAAAATGTTGGGAATGTGGAGAACCTCACTTATGGAGGAATTGTCCACGTCTAGCTTATGTAGTACGGACCACGGTTCACAACCTGCAAGAGGCCTCTACAGTGGGAGATGTGGGCAAAAGAATACATAGGATCAATGCAGTCGTGGATGGACGACAAGCTGACCACCAGTCCACTGTAGTGGAAGTTGAAGGTAAAATTAACAATAATCATGTTTTTTTTTAATTGATCTAGGAGATACCTTGAGTTATGTTGCCCTTGGTGTAGTGGATTCAAATAAACATAAGAAGGTAAGACATACAAAGTCCTGGCTAGTACAACTAGCAACAAGAACAAAAAGAAAAGTAACATAATTCATTTTTTATTGTGAGTTCAATTTAGATGGTCAAAACACAAAGATAAATCTAAATATTCTACCGTTAGGGTATTATGATATAATTATTGGAATGGGCTGGTTAGAGAGGCATAAAGCAGTTTCGGATTGTTATGAAAAATTACTCACTTACAAAGATAAAAACAACATTCTTAGGATAATACAAGGCATACAAAAACCAGTCTCAGTTAGGCATATTTCAGCAATGCAATTTAAGAAGTGAATGAGTAAAGGTTGTCAGATTTAAGTTATCCAAGTGACAAATCTGTTGGAAAAAGAAAATAAATCTAGCCTAAAGGATTTTTTCGTCTTACATGAATTTAGATATTTGTTTGTAGACGAAATACATGAACTGCCCCGAAGAAGAGAGATAGACTCCTCTATCGATTTTTTTCCTAGTTAAACCCCTATATCTAAGGCGCCCCCTATATCTAAGGCGCCCTACCAAATGAGTTTACCTGAATTAACAGAGTTAAAGATTCAACTACAAGAACTGTTGGACAAGGAATACATCAGACCAAGTGTCTTTCCATGGGAAGCACCAGTCCTTTTTGTTAAAAAGAAATACATAACTCTAAGATTATGCATTGATTACAGATAGTTAAACAAAATGACTGTTGAGAACAAATACCCCCTACCTAGAATCAATGGTTTGTTTGATCAAGTGGGTGGGGATTTTTTTTTTCAATGTTGGATTTAAGATCTGGTTATCACCAGGTTAGAATAAAGGGATGAATACATAAGTAAAACAACATTCAGGATGAGATATGGACATTATGCATTTGTTGTTATACTGTTTGGTCTCACTAATGCACCAACACATTTTATGTGTTTAATGAATATCGTTTTCAGTCAATACTTGGATAAGTGTTTTTTGGAATTTATTGACAATATCCTAGTGTATTTGAAAACAAATGAAGAACATGAAGAACATCTAAGGATAGTATTGCAAACTTTAAGAAAACACAAACTATATGATAAATTTGACAGAAGTGACTTTTATCAAAGGAACATACAGTACCTAGGACATGTAATATCTGAAGAAGGTATTGCAATTGACCAAGAGAAGATAAGAGCCATCATGGAATGGCCTATCCCTAAGGATGTAGAAAACATCCAGTCATTCATGCGAATCATCGGTTACTACCGCAAATTTATAGAGGGATTCTCTAAGATTTCATACCCTATAACATCCCTACAGAAAAAGGGAACCAAGTTTAATTGGTCATAGAAATGTCAGGACAATTTTAATAAGTTAAAAGAACTATTAACAACTGCACCAATTTTAAGAGTAGCAGAGTTGGATAAATACTTCACAGTCTATGTGGATGCAAGCAAAGAAGTTTTGAGAGGTGTCCTAACTCAAGAAGGGCACGTTATTTGTTACGAGTCTCGAAAACTAAAAGAGAACGAACGAAACTATGTCACTCACGACTTGGAATTAATAGCTATCATACATGCATTAAAAATGTGGCGAACCTATATAATGGGCAAAAAATTGTTGTTGCTAACTAATGACAATGGTGTGAAATTCGTTTTTAGTCAACTAGGCCTTAACACAAGGCAAGAAAGATGGTTGGCCTTCTTGAGTGAATTCGATTTTGAGGTAAGACACATCAAGGGTAAGGAAAACAAAGTGGAAGATGCTTTAAGTAGAAGAACTCATGGGTTGTTTGAGATAAACATTAGCAGGTCATAAAGTGACATTGAGAAAAGGATAAAGGATGCAAATAATAATGATGAAAAATACATTAAAACAGTGGAAGATTTATAAAAGAATGCATAAAATTTAGATAGAACAGATCTGGTTTTGGATAGAAATGGTCTACAAAGATTCAAAAATAGGTTATACATACCAGATTTGGAAGAATTTAAGTTTACATTTTTGGACGAAGTACACAAGAAGCCCTATTTTGGTCATCTGAGATACTAGAAAATGGTAATAACACTAAGGAAATTATTTTATTGGCCTAATATGAAAGGCGAGACAGTAGAGTACTTGTTTAAGTGCCTATATTGTCAACATGTGAAGGATGAACACTAGCACCCAGTCGACCTGTTGCAGCCTCTACCTGTACTGGAATGGAAATGGGAGACTATATCACTGGATTTTATCACAGGTTTGCCTAAAACTCAAAAACATAATGATTCAATTATGGTAGTAATTGATAAGCTTAGCAAGTCTGGACATTTTATTCCTGTTAAATTTACTTATAAAGTTATTAACATCGCTGAAATATTCATGAAGGAAATTTTTAGACTGCATGGTATTCCTAAAATGGTGATTTCGGATACAGACGTAAATTTACATCTATGTTTTGGAAAGAATTATTTGCAGGGTTGAATACTAACTTGAATTTCAGTACAAGCTACCATCCACAAATGAATGGGTAGACTGAATGAATGAAACAAATCATGGAGGATATGCTATGAATGTACGTAAGGACGAAACCAAGTAAGTGGGAAGACTACTTGCACTTGGTGGAATTTGCATACAATAGTGGTTACAAGACATTGGCTAAGATGATCCCCTTCGAAGTACTGTACGACATAAAGTGTACAACTGTGATTAGTTGGGATAACCCAGTTGACAGACTCATGGTGGGACCAGAAATTCTCGAGTAAATGGAGAATATTGTAAGAAAAGTACAGCATAATTTAAAAGAGGCACATGACAGATAGAAAAGTTATGTGGACCTGAAAAAGAAGACACCAAGAATTTCAAGTTGGAGACCACATGTATTTAAAAGTCAAAGCAAGAAGACGTTCATTAAATCTAGGAAACTATTCCAAGTTGGTGCCCACGTTTTGTGGCCATTTCGAGATATTAGCTTGAATTGGACCCGTGGCATATCAATTTGAACTTCCCGCAAATCTGAAAATTCATAATGTATTTCATGTTTCTTTGTTAAAAAGAATATGTTCATGATCCTACTCACATGATCGATTAGAACATGGTCTAGGTGGAACCAAAAGGTGAGTTCCAAGTGGAACCTCTGCGCATTGTGGACAGGAGAGAAACAATACTAATGAATAGATCTGTTGCCTAGGTAAAAGTGCAATGGAAGCACTTTAGTCCTAAGGAGGCCCCTTGGGAATTGGAGGAAGATTTGCATAAATATTATCCAACCCTATTCCGAGAAAGGAACAAACACTGAGGACAGTGTTGTATTGAAGGGGGAAAGGATGTAATATCTCCAAAAATAAATTATTATTAAAGTCTTAATACACTCAGGAATTTATTTCAGTTTTTGGAAAATTTAAATTTGGAAACTTATTGCCATTTATGGTAATTCCGAATTTTGAATTTAGTTAATTGTAATTTATTATTGTGACTATTGGGCAAAGATTTGATTTGCCCAACCAACTCTTTGACTATGAAACTTGTAAGAAACAAATATTTTTTATATTTATTGCTGAGAGACAAATTGAACAACTAGGTTGAAATGAACTAACCAGGACTCCATGAGTGGGGAACATGCTTGAACTACCTTAGGGATGAATTTTACATGTGGAAAATCAGGAATTTGGCCATTGGCGGCCCCTAAAAATCAGGGATTTGTAAAGATGCGAAAATTCCCAAGGGGAAAAGACCTAGGCACAAAATGCTTATGAATATATAGCATATGGGAGGAGCCAGGACGCTACCTAGTATGCTGCGGAAATAATATCACTTGCTATTATGAGCACTATTTTCAGAGTGTGAGGCAAGGAGAATTTCTGATGAAAGAGGACTATAGAGAAAGAGGAGTTTCGGGGTTCTCCCTCATGGATTCATGGTCAGGATAGAGGGTGAATGGAGGAAGTAGATTGGTTGTTCTATACAATGGTTGGGAGGAACTTGGTTGTTCCATTTGTTGTCCCAACACTTTGTTTAGATATGTACCTCTACTTATTGTTTTGTTGAATTGTTTATTTATTTTTATCTAGTAGAATAAAATGAATTATGGGATTAGTCGGTACAGCTTGATTTTATTATTTTAGTAAAGTAAGCAAGATACTATGTATGTGTACTATAAATAAGTTGATTTATGTAAATATATGCATACATAGAATGTGCAGTCAAGTTAAATGATGCAAAATTAATTCTTGGAACCATAATCATTACCATATACTTATAGATAGGTATAGACATTTAGCTCGAGGGTTATTGGCCTATCGTAGAGGCTAAATGAATTTTGAAAGAAAACATAGATAGGAGATAAATAAATGTATATATATTTATAGATATTGTTGTATGTTTAAATTGCATAGAGATGTACAAAATATCTAACGTATTCACACACAGAAGGTAGTGTGTTGACCTCTTGAGTTATATACAATTCAAATAATTTTATCAAAACTCTATTTAAAGGACATAGAAAATTGTAGTCCTCTCTATGGTAGAAAACCCAAAAGAAAAATTTACAGTATATAGTTAATGCATGCCATCATACTGTTTAAATCATAGACCTTCTTGTTAAGAGTTTTATCCCCTGTTCAAAACTGTTCAATCTGTTTATTCCAGGAAGGATTTAATATACAATTAACCAGGTTATCTAGGGAATCCTGGAACAAAAGATATCATAATAATAGTACCCTAACACGACACTTTGTACCACAATGAAAAGAACCTTGAAACTGAGACTAAAACACTGAGAGTTGGAACTCAAGTACCTTTCGAGCATGGCGAGCTTGTGGATCCAGTTGAGTAGAATGAGTAAGTCTTGTAAAAAGGAAAGAATTGAGGATTAGTAAATCAATGATAAGGGTTAATTAATGCCATAATAAAATTTCAATTACAAGAACAATACTTAGCTTGAGACTTTGGGCGTGAGTGCTTCCCATCGGCGTTGTTGAGAAAAATCCCACAGGTCCGAGGGGAGGAGTGGAACCAAAAAGGTTTGATGGGTACCCTAGCAAAGTAAACATGGGTCCCATCATTAGTTTGGTAACCAAAAGTCTTAATTATCGAATTGTAGATAAGAAAGGAAAAGAGTGTCAAACCATTAATACATTGATAATCTAACCAATTCATACAGATCATACTTGATTCAAGTTTTATTTTGAACACAGAAATATAGGCACATAGAAAATTACAAGTAATTACTTGAATCAAGTTAGAGCCGAACTATTAAACCAATGGCTCAAAAGATAACAAACAGATGGAACAATATTAAATATGTAAGCTACAATGCATAACCAGAACTGAAAAGTCTACACAGTATAAAATTATCCCACAAAATTTCCCAATACAGACAGCAGGTAAGGTTGTGAGTTATTGTTCTCGCATTTATTAAAAACTTACACACTGATGATAAAGAAAATGCGGTCAAGAACATAATTTTGGACTTATAAACCACTTGTCCTCTACGCCAACCTTTAAATTGTTTAAATTTTGGAGTAATTTCCCACAATGAAAGTTTGAAGACTGTAACTTTTTTCGTTCAAGTTCGAACAAGGTAACTCGATCTAGTTATTAAATATACACAACGACAAGGAAAACCTTAGTGCATTTACATGATTGAATTTACGATAGAAACAAATTCGCATATGTAATATTTGCACAGTGAGTTAGATGCGTAACCTCTTCCAGAGTCGAGGGTTTGAAAGGTCGTGACTTTTAATCAAAACAAAAAGAGAAATTTTGTAATCTATATCTACAAGGAGATTTAACCTAGTAGGATCCTTAGGCAAGAGGAAGGTCGTGAACCAAAATGAAAAAAATAAAATAAAATAAATAAATTATAAACTTGACAGAACCCACGTAAAATAATAATACACTGTCACTTACATGGGACACTACCTGTATGAATCATTAACCGTACTATGGAAGTTCCGAGTAGATTTCATCCATGAGGTTTCGACGTTCGGCATGCCATGAATGAAAGTAACAAAAAACTTACCAGATTAAGATTTAAGAAGAAGTCTGAGTATGGGTTTTCCCGACAGTAAAATAAAAAGGAGCCTATTAATGCGACAAGGCTATTCTTGTTTTTTTTATTTGAGCTGACTGAGTAAACTTCACACAGACCCTCAACGAGTAGCACGAGTGGAGGGTGGTTGCATTCATAGTGTAAGATAATATCGTTACCACCACAGGATGGGTTACAGTTATACAATACACAGAATGGGGATAGAACATATCCAAGAAACAAAGGATAAGTGAAACTCAACCAATAGTTACAGAGACTCTCATTAATGACTGACCCTCCGAGCTACCTATTATACATGACAACATAATCATGAGATTAGACAAAAAATTACCTGGTAAAGGAGGAAACCAGATGGTCGCACATCCGTCCTTCTGCATTACACAAAACATGAACCTTTTGGTCACCTTTCCACCTCATTTTCTTTTCACACAGATAAACCTTGCAGAGCTGACACTAGGTAGTATTACGAAAATGCATAAGAGCCAAAATAAAGTGATACTTAGTTACCAGGAACCTCTGACATCACAGAGTAATGGCGAAGGGATACGTGGGTACACTATCATGTGGTTAAATGCGGTTGGCACCTCCACATTGGCCACGACAACCTAGGATCTGTACTTTGCATACCCCTAATAACTTTCAATAACAAAGGCATTATGACATTTATGGGCCAGTCTCACTTCGTATTTAAGAAAACCTTAATGAAGTTCAGTGCAAATCCATGTCATTAAGCCGACATAGATAGCGCTAGAAAGAAGGATTGAGGTCAGATTCAATAGGTTTCCAGGTCTAGAGTTATGACTTTTCATCCCAACGAAATCTCAACCGTTAGGGTTATGTATCTTCTGGATCAAATCCTGATATTTACAATGGGCGTATGTTAGTTTCCCTCCAACTACCATATGAAGGTCTTAACGAAACATAAACTACCAAGAATGACCTTTGTTGTAACAATTAAAGTGTGCATTTTGGTAAGAGCATGACTATTAATTTAGATCCATATAGTTCCCATTTGGGTACGTTAAAAGCTATGGAGAAAACATAAACTAGCATAAATGTTTGATTCATGAAAATACGTTACCTTCCCCGACTATAAACGTAGGTTATTTATACATATATACCTATATAGGATTGTGGTAAGGAGCATATGTCCATCGATTTTTACAAATGAGTATCGATAGATAGGTTTAAAACTATAGATAAGAAAGAGTACATTTGTAAGGAAATATTGTGTGGTACTCCTTCATTAGATATGAAGTGGAAGATTTTTAGTTTTGTTTAAAAGTAGAATCTAGGTTGGGGTAGTTTTCCCTATAGACCTAAGTAATTAACCAAATCACAGTCCCCTCAGGGATAGATAAATCTCTAGCCTGTTCAGATGACTATTGTGGCATGTACCGAGTTAATGTAATAATTATGACCTTGCAAGAAGGCTATCAACTTGTTATTAGTGATGTGGCATGTACCGAGTTAATGTAATAATTATGACCTTGCAAGAAGGCTATCAACTTGTTATTAGTGATTATAGGTTAAGGATATTAAGTAAGAAGTATCAATGCACCTATCAAAAAAATAAATATTTATGTAAATTTTGGAGTACATTACAGTTAAATTAAATGATGTGGCACATGCATTTTATTTTACATGAAAACTAATGTAAAATGTGAATTTGGTGATGTATGACATGTGTAGGATATGATTAGAGTTGTTGGGAAAGGACAACGGCCAATGGTGAACATCTTCAAACAAAGGAGAAATACAAGAAGTTTGTGGTTGAAGGTTGTTGAAGGGACTTTAGAAGTCCCCTAGAAACAACATTGATGAGGTAATATCAGAGAAGGTGATGGAAACCCAAACATGTATAAAGGTGTTCATTCCCATGTGGCATAAGGTATGAAGGGATTGGGTAAGAATTCGTTCGAAAAATGTTTATATATTTATGATAAGCATGTGATTCTAAGTGGATGATTGTAGGCCATTGATATCCAATAATGATATGATTCAAGAACAAGAACCTAAAGGACATAGAGGGGATCTATAGAAACCAAGGATGATTGAGATCCTTGCAAGAAAATTCATGAAAAAAGTATCATGAATACTTTGACCAATTGAGAATGATTGGGAACAATAATGCTCATGAGAAAGACATTGACTGAATACACTGTGGAAATGAGAGGGTTGGTAATGGAATTCCCATAATGGAATTAGGACCTTAAAATAGCCTACCATAATTGTAACAATGGTAAAGATATGAATTAAGTGGCCATGAGTGTTGGCATCCTGGTTAGTAATGAAGAAAGAATACTTAAATGCATTCATGTGAAATTTTTAGTTTCATGTAAGCTGAGTTAAGGTCATGATCAACTAAAGAAATAAAACACAATCATGTTGTAATAATAAATGTTTATGAAAGAACCATGTGGTAATAGGTTTGTTGAGTTCCAACACACCATGGAAAGGGTGCCTAATATAAAAAGGGTGATAATGATAAATCAATGCAAGGGTGCATTGTGTGTAGGAATGTTACCATGATCAACTAAAGAAATAAAACACAATCATGTTGTAATAATAAATGTTTATGAAAGAACCATGTGGTAATAGGTTTGTTGAGTTCCAACACACCATGGAAAGGGTGCCTAATATAAAAAGGGTGATAATGATAAATCAATGCAAGGGTGCATTGTGTGTAGGAATGTTACCATGGACATTGGCACAATAAATAAAATTCATTTAATGTTGAATTTCATTTGGAAAATTTTGGTATGAGGAAATGGTGCAGGTATAAGGAATGGTGAATTCCTTTTTTCTTTATGTTAACGAATAAGATAAAACGATTTAATTGCTAATGTGAACAATTTTGAAATTGTTTGGAAACTATTGTAAGTGTGGAATGAAAGTGTATATGCATGATAAGCTAACAATATGTTTGGTTGTGTAAAAATTGAATTGCAAGAAGGAGGGTATTTGAAATGGAAATACTAATCCCATGAGGAAGACTAATGCATGCTGGTTGTAAAGACACAAACTGTTATGAGAAGGAAATATCATGCTTGTGAACTTTGGTTCCAATATGGAACAGATTTGAAAATGAAACGAAAATGTGGAGTTAAAAATATGTAGGCAACATATTTTAAATTTGATTGAAGTTGGTATTGGTATCTCACAAATTTTTGTATGCATATGAACGCAAGTGAGATGAAAATATTTGTCCAGGGAGGAAAGATGGTGGATGTCAAATAAGAAAGAATGGAAGAGGGGAGCAATGGTGACAACAGAACCTTGTGATAATTCCTGATCATCATAAGAATGTTGTGTTGTGGTAATAAGAAATGAAGGGATTCTTTCGGTAGAGAAAGCCACAAGGACGCCTCAACAAAGAAATATTGGGGTATGCTTCAGCTGTAAGACTCAACGAAGTATATAAAACTCTTCATGTGTGACAAATCATGGGAATGCAGGATGGATCACCCAAGGGAATGTATAAAAAATAAGGGGATGCCTGATCCTAAGACCGAAAGGGGAGTGACCACAAGGAATATGATATTTCGATAGCTGATGTGAAAGACTTGGTGGAGTTTTTTAAATGTTTTCATATATTTGTTGGGATCATGCACACCATGGGTATGAAAAGGAAATAAAGTGAGTAGAGTAAACATGAAAACCACGTGGAAGTAGATCCATGAAAAGAAAAGATAAGTACTGTGATGATATGTAAAATTTTCCCCTTGACTTATGAAAAACAATAAAATGTTTTTAATGAAATTGAGGTTAATACGATTGTTGTCGACATGTGTTGAATGCCAAGAGTATAGTAAAATACCATACCAAGAATAGGAATAACATTGTTGAGACAACTGAAATAAGAGGGCATGGTAGGTGTTGCTGAGAAGTAAAGCGCAGAGAAAAGCCGCCGCTGACGCTTCAAACAAAGAAATGGGGTATGCCTAGCAGACCCAACTGTGGCATATAAAACTCTCATGTGTGACGACAAATCATGGAATGGATGATCACCAAGGAACGTATAAAAATAAGGGATGCCTGATCCCGCTGTCCTAGAAGGGGAGGACCGTTAAGCGAATATGATATTCTTTCGATATTGATGTGAAAGACTTCAGAGTTTTTTAACGTTTTACATACGAGTTAGATCATGCCACCATGGGTGTTGAAAAGAAACAAAGGAGAAAACATGAAACCACCGGGAAGTGATCCATGAAAGAAAAGATAAGTACCCAGTGACAGATATGTGTAAACTTTCCCTTGACTTGATGAAAACAATGAAAACGCTTTTTAGTTAATACTATCGGGGCTGCCTAATGAACGCCAAGATAAGTAAACAGCATCAAGTAATAGAAGAACATTGTTGAGATATTAACCCAAATAAGAGCATGGTAGGTTACTGAAGTAAAAGGAACAATTTGCGACGGCTAATTCCTGCTGAAGGCATGGGGGGATCGAAACAACCTCTAAACCCATGATTTATATGTAATTAATTTTATCCAGTCATGCCATGGAACAAAACACCGAAATCTGAATACCACCAACAAAACAACAATCCATTGCATCTGCGGAACTTTGACTGACATGATATCCACCAGAGGAAATACAGGAAACATCACATTAATCATTCCTCCGATGCCGATTGATTTAATACACTAGCTGTGACGGTGAATCCTTGAGTACTGGACATGATACCACTAGAGGAAATAGTGAGGGAACATAGAGAAGGGTTCATCATGTTAAGATGACCTATTCCTCCTTGATGAAATATTTGATTTGGAATAATAAGACTTAACCTGGTCCCAAGGAAAATAGGTTAATGAGAAAAGGACTGGTGCTTGAGAAACTAACCACCCCAATGAATGGAAGCATGGAAGGCCTGGATAATGAAACAAGAATTTGTCACCCAAAGTCATCCATCGTACCATTCCACAACCCTGAGGTTGACCTGAGTTTCTCATCTGACAGAAGGAAGGGGAGATGTTGAGAACTGCCCAATTTTTCTTTTTAGAGGAGACTTAGGAGGATATATGAATGGGAATGCATGAGTGCATGCCGAGAGAGAATAACTAGGAGGATGGTGTCATAGGTTGGAGGAAGGATTGTGCAGTCTAGATATGAACATAAGAAAAACTCGAGGAGAGTTAAGGAATCATAGGATGAAATATACTACAAAAGAATGAATGAGGGAGTGCAGAGAGTTCCCTGGTGATATCCTAGCTTGGAACGGGGGGAATTGCATATGAAGTGATTGAGCATGTAGATCCTATCGTTGTCTGGAAAGGTGAACACCCACAGTCATTTGGTTGGAATATATTTTAAATAAACAAGTATCTCACATACTTTGTGGAATTGGAATGACATGTGTGGATGAATGCCTATAGTTGTGTATTAGATGTAAATTCTTTGTTGTTAAATAGATTGGTGTTGAATGCAAGTTGTTGTGCTATGTAAATGTGCAATCATGCATGTTTGAGAAAGAATTTATATTTTATGGTTTCAGGTTGCGATTTGTAAGACAAGATATTAGGGTGATATTTTCCTCGCTCATTTTATAGAAAAGGAGAGAGCCATGAATGACTTCATAAACCTTTATAAATAACCTGCAATAATTCTGGAATTGGATAAATTCCTTAAGCTAGGAATTAACCAATCACGGAACTGAAATAGATTCAAGGAGAAATTACCACCATTTCTTTGAAGGGTAGGACAAATCTAATCCCTTCATCAGGAGAGGTATCATCACCAGGAGTGAACGAGTGTTGGGACTTATGCAAAGTTTGATGACACTGAACCACTAGGAGGTAACATGGAAAAATGATCTATCAGAATAATCCCTCCAATAAGATCAAAATCATTGTAAACTATTTTTTTACCTCAGAGGATCGTGGTCATCAATTTGGTGCAACAGTAATATATGGACCCTTGGTCATTGTAGGAGATGGATTTAATATTGGTTGTGGATCTAAAGAGAAAAAAGATCATATATGTTCATCATTGGGTACCGTTCGGAGTAATTTGTATTCCCAGAGGAAATACACTCTGAAGGAGGGACTCCGAGGAAATATATAGACCATTGATAAGAGCTAGGTTTAGATTAAATCTTAGTCATCAATCCGCCATAAGGGCCTAACAGGTTCTTTAGTGAGTAGCATCAAGGGCATGACGTCACCCGAACCAACATTCTTTGGGCACATGTTAATACCTGGAAGATCGAAATAGATACCTCGTGATGATGTGTAGACCCACCTCAACCAACATGAAATGATGTAGGTGGTTCCACATTTCAAGTAAATATTTTTCCATGTGTCACAAAATTTTGGCCCTTTTGAGGTAGAGTCCTTTGGGTATGAATGCACCATGTGTCATACCTAGAAACTAGTACATGTGGAAAGAGAGGCATACGTTCCAGGTACATGGTGGCCATGAATGTCAGTGGAAAACATCATCTAAATTCGATGTTCGAATTTTCTCTGGAGGCCAAAGTTAAAATATTCCAAGAGGAGAGCTCGTAGAGCCAATATGAACCGTTTAGTTTCATGGATGGGGAAACTACAAGATAAAATAAGGGTCGTTGATATGCCTTGATGGGGGAACTAAAAAAGGAGATATACATCATTGATATCCTATCAAATATGTAAAGAGGATGACATCGATGATGCCACATGTCGAACATAGAAGGTATCAGATGACATAGTGATTTGGCACATGTAGGTAACCTTTTGTGGGAAATATGAATACCACGTGTCAGGCGATGATGGTACCACATTTCATGTAGATACGATGTCATGTGTTAAGAGGATTTGGCACATGTAGGTGAAAATCAGAAAATATTTGGTTCGTTCATTGAAGTTTGAAAGGTTAGCAAGGTTGTGTGTTGGCCAACAATGCTGACGATGATATAGGTATCGACAACATGATGAAATTCATTGGTTTTCTAGTGGGAAAGAGAGATATACACCATTAATTTCATCTAGATTCATCTGAGAGAGTTTGAAATCATGATGACATGAGGGTTCCAGCATGGTATCCAACATGGTTGAGTACTAACAAATGTCACTATGTTATTAGTCAACATGGAAAGGTGGGTCTCATTAGATGAGGAGGTCCTCTGTGGCTTTGTTTTATTTCGGGATATTGGATCTATAGGGAAATGAATTTGGATTGTTGATGTTGGAATAATGTCATTGGGTTTCAAAGAGAACCTATTAGGATTTGTTAAGAAATTTTAATGACGAAGAAAGAAGGAGTGACCCGAGCCATCGGTTGGAGTGGGCTATAGACACGGTCTGAAACATTGATTTTTTGTGGGTCTCACCATCAACTTTGGAGGTGAAAATCGTAAGATAAATTAACCATTTCACAATTTGGTGTCTCTGAATTACTCAGAGTCGTAGAATGATCGACATGAGGACCATCAAATATAGTATAGGCTTGATTAATGGATCATCATCATAACTTAATGGATACTCATCATAACCCATGGGAGTAAAATCCTGCTAACGACAATGTGAGGTTCTGTGGGATGGGAACCGTGGATTGGAGGAACATGTGAAGGTGCCACGTTGGATGTAATATCCCCAAAAATAATTAATTATTAAAGTCTGTATGCAATTAAGAATAAATTTCCTTTTTTGGCAAATTCGTATTTAGAATTTTTTTGCCATTTATGGAAAATCCGAATTTGGAATTTGATTATGTGTAATTAATTATTTTGACCGTTGGCCAAAGATTTGATTTTCCCAACTAAATCTTTGACTGTGACACATGTAAAATATTTTTTTTTTATATATTAATTACTAGATGAAAATGAAAACATCTGACCATGACTCCATGAGTGGGGAACATACTTGAGTTATGTTAGGGATGGATTTTACAAGTGGAAAATGAGGAATTTGACTACTAGAAGCCCCTGAAAATTAGGGATTTGTAAATATGCCAAAATTCCCAAGGAGGGAAAAAGACCTAGGCACAAGATGCTCATGATATATGACATATGGGAGGAGGCAGGATGCTGCCAAGTATGTTGGAGAAACAATATCGCTTGCTATTGTGAACACTATTTAGTGGGAAGCAAGGGGATTATTCTGATCTAAAAGAAGGACTATAGAAAACGAAGATCATTGTCAATTCGCCCTTATGGACTCATGGTCAGGCTAGGGGGTGAACGGAGCAAGTAATTTGGTTTTTTTTGTTCTACGGTTGGGTGGAACTTGGTTGTTCCATTTGTGCTCTAGCATCTTATTCAGATAAGTACATCTACTTGTTCTCTTGTTAAATGTTTTGTTGATTATTAGCTGATAGAATGAAATGGTTATAAGATAATTATTTTATCTATTGATTATACCGAGTGAGTAAAGATACGAAATATATTGTGAATTTTTATTGCTAATGAAGTTGAGTTATATATGTATAAATAGTGATATATGTATATGTTTGACTAGGCATAAATAATGTTATCATTGTTGTGTGTGTTCTGGAAATTACAAGTGAATACTTGCATCTATAGAGGATAACTATGTGTATTTCCATGTATCCATATAGATATATTTTTGTACATAAATATACATGCAAAATACCATATCAGTCTTTGTACAGGTACCTTAGAACAAAGATAAAGCAAATAATAGTCCTCCCTTTTGAAAATAAATTACATTCTATATATGAGATGATCCATAGACAACTAGAGATTCAATATTCAACATAATACATGCTATCACATCTGTTTAAATCATGGAATCGTATTCAAATTGGGGTTTCCTTTACAATATGTTTATTCCATTAAAGAATTAAAATACAAATAACCAGTTTATCCATGGAACCCTGGTCCAAAATAATCACAATAGAGTACCCTAGTGTAAGGACCCTGTACCACTAATAAACAGAACCTGAGAAGTTTTAAATTAAACACCAATATTTGGAGCTCGAATACCTTTTGAGCAAGGCCATCCCTTGGATCCATTTTCCCTCGAAGTGATTAGTCTTGCAAGGGGAAAATCGACAGAATTAGTAAATTGTGTTAAGTAATCAAACGGATTTAAACATTACAGATTTAGAAAATGGAAAGAACTTAGATTATAGTTGGCATGGATGAGATTCTCCACCGGCGTTGAAGAGACAACTTGTCCATAGTCGGAAGGGGAGGAGTGGACCCATAAATGGTTGATGGGTACCCTCGCAAGGAAAATAGGGTCCCATCATTAGTTGTGTAACTGAAAGGAAAATTAAATAGATGCTCCAGAATGCAGCAAGTAATTAAACAGTGCTAAAGATTTAAGTATTTTTCATAACCAGAATAATAAATTTCACCCAGTAAAGTCTTATAGCCCACACAGGCATATCCTTCTCAAATTCGAGAATTCAGACAAGGGTTGTGGGACATCTCTCCCTTAAATATTAAAACTTAAAGGTTGTTGATTAAAATCTCAGATAAGAATAGAAGAATAAACTGGACTTAAAATACACTTTACAAACCTACTATAATCTTTGCTTCCCATCAAAGACAGTCAGGCCAATAGAGCAGAATTAGATAAAATTATGTGGATAATTCATTTACTATTTTCTGTTACACAAGAGAAGTACATATAGACAAGTTTAAACAAAGGTTTCGTGAACAGAGGATTCAGGGCGAATATTGTACAAGCTACTTGAGGTATAAACTCTGGTGGAATTTAATTATATATAGAGAGGGAATCCTTATGACCTTAACATATTTTTGTATAAGTGTGGAACGTAATTTGGAAATTATTATAGGCCAATTACTAAATTTATACACTTAGGTAAGAAAACCTTACTGTATACACATGGGACATTTTTACGATTATACCCGTGCATTTTGAAAACAAAATAAATCACAATAATTCATGGGATGTGTATTCTCATATTAAAGAGCCGCTAGTTCATGAATCATGCCATATTTCCTTTTATGAACCCAGGAGACATATCACATATTAAATAGGAAACAATAAGATACAGTATACCTACAATAAACACCATAAGCGGATTTAAGAGTTACTGTAGAAATCTAGAAAATATTTAACCACAGTATTCTCGGGCGATACATATGTCATGCATGACTTAAATACAAGCATAAACGATAAGGATAAGATCAAGGTCACGACCTAAGTTCTTATCAACAAAACCCTTAAGGTTATTACGGGAACAATTCTTGAACCAAAAGGCTAAATTGTGTGTATAATCTTCAGAAAAGTCCCAAATGAAAACCATGAATAGAGGGTGTTTACACTAGCTGAAAAAGATAATACTGTAAACCGCCACGATTAATCCCGATAGACATATACACACAGAGCGTGGATGTAAATGTTATTTAAAGATTTAAGTGACAGCAAAAGAAGAACCTCAAACCCAGAATTCATAGGGGACAGTTACAGTGGCAGTTACGAATACGACTAACATTTTACAAACTACTACTTTTATTACAAGATAACTTAAGAAATAATTTTTTTCTTGGGTTTACCTAGTATAGAAGAAAACCAGTTGGTCGTGCGCCCTTTATTTTCCTTACACAGAACAATACCGCTCCATGTATCTGGTCTTACAACAAGAGAAAACATTGCAGGGATTAATGTTGGGCGTTTTTGCAAAGTGCATAGAGCCAAAGGAAAAATGATGCATTGGTTGCCCAGAAAGCCTTCACAGTGCAGAGTAATGGTGAAAGAATGTTCGGGTACTCTCACCATGTGAATAAAAGCATATGGCGTGCCCACATTAACATGAAAACCTAGCAACCCGTACGATCCAAAACCCTCTTAATTATCGACCAGGGATTAATGGTGTTACAGACATACTTAACTTCATATTTAACCTAACTCCCCTAATGGTGTTAGTGTTGGGCCATGTCTCCAGGTTGGGTGGGTTTTCACATTGAAAAATTTAAGATTTAAGGATGAGTTAAGGGTGTTACCAGGGTTAGGTTTATGACCTATCACGCCTAACTGGATGCCAATCCTTTAAATGTTAAACAATTGTAAGCTGAACATCCCTTCTGTTACAACTGGCATGCACTAAGTTCGTTTAGATACCATGTTAAAGTTTTAACGAAAAAATGACAAGACATTACCATTGTATGTAATAGTTAGAATGCACATATAGTAGGGGTAAAGATTGTAGTAAGTGGACACGTCTATATATTGTAGATAACGTTAAAACTTCATGTAATGCATGTGATAGTTTATATATATAATCTCAAGGAAATAAACTACCTTGTGTGGCTATATATATATATGAGGTGAGTATTGTATATCCCACAATAACTCCAAACAATCTTGATACATGTCATATAAGAGTATAATGAGAAAAAACTTAATATATGAGATTATTTTGTTGTAAGCTTAAAAGTACTCATATATTGGATATGAAGTGGAAGGTGTTAAGTCTTGATTTAAGGATAGAGATTTTAGAAAAAACACTTTTATGGATCCCTTTGAGAAAAGTATAAACCATGTTAGGATAGGGTTACTATAGCCCTTTATGGATAAAATAAGACTTACAGGTCCACTTTGATATTACAGTTTTTTGTAAATAGTCTAAGCACTAGCCTGTTATGTTAAAATTTGGAGTGCACTGAACAATTTTCGTATGTACTGAATTATGTTAATAAGTACGACTGCACTTAGAAAAGTCATCTATCTTGTTAATAGTCGCTTGTAACTATGATTAGTTACATGTCATATTCCGATAGCGAAAATAATAGATTTAATCTTGATCAACTATATCAGAGTAAAGAAGTTTTAATGCAGGTATCGATTTTTTTTTATTTGGAAAATTTCAAGTACATTATATATGGTATCAAAGTTGAAGGTTACAACACTTGGACCTCAAAATAGGGCCAAAATTAGTTTAGTATACTTTATCCTATTTAAAGAAAAACTAACAAAAATGCTTACTGTTATAAAAAAATAAATTGTTCTGTTGTGATAATGGCAGCTCAGAACGAAGAGGATATCAAACTTGAGGAGAATCTTGATCAAGGACCTCCTAAAGAACCTGGGCAGAATAATGAAGGAAATTCAACCACTTAGGTTCTAGAAACAATGAGGAACCTTATCGTGGAACTACAATTTTTCAAGGAAGATAATGAGAAACTGAAAAAGGCACACGAAGACCAGCAGGAAATAAATGAAGTACTGTTGCACAACATAGTAACAAAGAAGATCCCAAAAGACAATGACAAGGAATAAGAGGTCATCAAAAGAGCCTCCAAAAATTCTGGTCCTGAAGAAGAAAACGAGAACAGTTCTTCCGAAGGCACACCAACAACAGAAAATAAAATAACCATAGGAAGGAAAATAAAACAGGTGGACCACCTAGAGGGTGAATTCAAGAAGATCAAACTGTCCACATTTTATGGGGAAACTAGGATAGGGGAGGAGGTTGAAGCATGGTTACTAGATATACAAAAGTACTTTTAGATTTATAATTATTTGAGTAACATGAAGGTTAGAATGGCCATTTATAACCTGAAAGGAAAGGTGAGTATCTCGTAGCACAACCTAAAGCTGGCCAAGGGTTTAAAGGAGAAACAAATGGAATGGTCATATTTCAAGAAAATACTTCAAGAAATAGTACTTATCACAAAGTTATTATGAAAGATATACCAAATAGTTTTATGAGCTAAGACTCGAACAAATGGCCATGGATGACCTAATAAACAAATTTCTTGAATTAGTAAGATTTGTGCCATACATCAGGGAAGAAAAAGTAAAAATACAGTGATTCCTAAGATGCCTACCATAGTCCTATAAGGAAAGAATTGAATTCGACAATCCCAATACCTTGAGCGATGTTTTTAGAAAGGCATGGATGTGCTATGATTAGTATAAACAATGTTCTCAACTTCCCAAATCTTGGAAGGACAAGAAACCAGATAGAATGAATCAACGAAATAAATACTTCCAACCAACCCCTTTCCAAAATGAGGAATTTTTTTTCCAAAGGAAATATTTCCATTCCAATAACCAGGACACCTAAGGGATAGGTAGAGCAGTTAATCTGGGAACCAAGGAATTTGGGGACATCCCCAGGGAACCATTAAAATGATGGGAGTGTGGAGAAACTCACTTAAGGAGGAACTATCCACGTTTAACTACCGCAACAAGGACCATAGTTCATAACCTACAAGAGGCCTCTAGAGTAGGATATGTGGGTAGAAGCATACACATAATTAATGCAGTTGTGGATGGCTGATAAGCTGATCATCAATCCACTATAGTGGAAGTTGAAGGTAAAGTTAATAGTAATCATATTTCTATTTTAATTGACCCAGGAGCTACTCTGATTTATGTTACTTCTGGTGTAGTTGATTCAAACAAACTTAATAAGGTAAAGCATAATAAATCCCAGTTAGTACAACTAGCAACAGGGACAAAAAGAAAAGTAACATATTTCATTTCTGATTGTGAACTCAGTTTATATAGCCAAAATATAAAGTTAAATCTGAATATTTTACCGTTGGGGTCGTACGATATAATCATTGGAATAGAATGGTTAGAGAAACATAAAGTAATCTTGGATTTTTATGAAAAATCACTCACTTATAGAGACAAAAAAAACACAGATAGAACAATACAAGGTATCAAAAAACCAGTCCCAATTAGGCAAATTTCAGCCATGCAGTTTATGAAATGCATGAATAAAGGTTATCAGATTTATGCTATTCAAGTGAAATATATGTTAGAAAAGGAAGATAAACCTAGCCTAGAAGGCTTTACCATCTTACATAATTTTAGAGATTTATTTGTGGAAGAAATACCAGAATTGCCTCCAAGGAGACAAATAGATTTCTCTATTGATCTACTGCCTAGATTAACCCCAATATCTAAGGGACCCTATAGGATGAGTTTACCCGAATTAACAGAAATGAAAATTCAACTAGGAGAAGTGTTGGACAAGGAATACATCAGACCAAGTGTCTCTCCTCGGGGATAACCAATCCTTTTGATTAAAAACAAATATAGGACTTTAAGATTTTGTATTGATTACCGACAGTTAAATAAGATGACTATTAAGAACAAGTATCCTCTACCCATAATTAACAATCTGTTTGATCAAGTGGGAGGGGAAAATATTTTTTTTTAAGCTAGATTTAAGATCTAGTTATCACCAGGTCAGAATGAAGGATGAAGATATAAGTAAAACAACTTTTAGAACACGATATGGAGATTGTGAGTTTGTTTTTATTCCGTTTGGTCTCACTAATTCACCAACAACATTTATGTGTTTAAGGAATATCATATTTAGTCAATATTTGGATAAATTTGTTTTGGTATTTATTGATGACATTTTATTTTATTCGAAAACAGAAGAAGAACATGAAGGACATGTTATTTGTGATGCGTCACAAAAACTAAAAGAACATGAATGAAACTACGTCACACATGACTTGGAATTAGTAGTTGTAATTCATGCATTAAAAATGTGGTGACACTACTTAATGGGCATAATTTTTTTGTTGCTAACCGATAACAATGGTGTGAAATTCTTATTCAGTCAACCAGATCTTAACGCAAGGCAAGCAAGGTGGCTGGCCTTCTTGAGTGAATTTGATTTCGAAGTAAGACACATCAAGGGTAAAGAAAACAAAGTGGCAGATGCTTTAAGTAGAATAAATCATGGGCTATTTGAGATAAGTATTAGCACGGAAGAAAGTGACATTGAATGCAAGTGATACAAACAAAAAATAGATCAAAACAGTAGCATATTTACAAAGAAATACACAAAATTTGGACAGAACGGATCCGAGTTTGGATAAAAACGGATTGCAAAGATTTAAAAACATGATTTACATACCAGACTCTGTTGAATTAAAGATAACAATTTTGGATGAAGTACATAAAAAGAAATATTCTGGTCATCTAGGATACCAGGAAATGGTAACAACATTGAGGAAGTTGTTCTATTGGCCTAACATGAAAGGTGAGACAACTGAATAATGATCTAAATGCCTAGATTGCCAATAGGTGAAGGATGAACATCAACATCCATCCAACCTGTTACAACCTCTACCTATACCATAATAGAAGTGGGAAACTATCTCATTGGACTTTATCATAGGTTTGCCAAAAACTCAAAAGAAGAATGATTTGATTATCATAGTAGTTGATAAACTTAGCAAACCTACACATTTTATTCCATTGAAATCTACTTATAAATTTGTTAACATCACTAAAATACTTATGAAGGAAATTTTTAGATTGCATGGTATTCCTAAAATGGTGATTTCATATAAATATGTCAAATTTACATCAACATTTTGGAAAGAATTGTTTGTAGGGTTGAATACTAACCTGAATTTCAATAAAAGATACCATCCACAAATGGATGGGAAAACTGAACGAATGAACCAGATTTTGGAAGATATGTTACAAATGTACATAAGGACGAAACCAACTAAGTAGGAGGAATACCTAAAATTAGTGGAATTTGTGTGCAATAATGGGTATCAGACGTCAGCTAAAATGAGTCCCTTAGAAGTAGTCTAAGACATAAAATGTACAACTCCAATTAGTCGGGATGACCTAGTTGAAAAAATCATCATGGGACTAGGAATGCTCCAGGAAATGGAGAAAACAGTAAGAAAGGTACAACAAAATTTAAAAGAGGCACAAGACAAACAAAAAATCTACGCAGATTTGAAAAGGACACACCCGGAATTTCAAGTTGGAGACTACGTGTATTTGAAATTCAAATCAAGAAGAAGTTTGTTGAAGCTAGGAAACTGTTCAAAGCTAGCACCCAGGTTTTGTGGCTCCATCGAAATCTTAGATCGAATTGGACCTGTGGCATATCAACTTGCACTCCCTGCAAATTTAAGATTTCACAATTTTTTTCATGTTTCTTTGTTGAAAAATTATATCCATGAGCCTACTCACATCATTGATTAAAACATGGTGCGGGTAGAAACAAAAAGGCGAGTTCCAAGAGGAAACTAGGTACATTATGGACAGAAATAAACAGTACTATGGAACAAAGTCATCGCCCAGGTAAAAGTGCAATGGAATTACTTTAGTCCTAAGGAGGCCACTTAGGAATTGGAGGAAGATTTGCAGAAATATTATCCAACCCTATTCTGAGAGAGGAATGAACATTGAGGATAGTGTTGTACTGAAGGGGGATATGATGTAATATCCCCCAAAATAATTAATTATTAAAGTCTGTATGCACTTAGGAATAAATTTTCATTTTTGGTAAATTCGTATTTGGAACTTTTTTTCCATTTATGCAAAATACGAATTTGGAATTTGATTATGTGTAATTAACTATTTTGACTGTTGAGAAAATATTTGATTGGACCAATTAACTCTTTGACTGTGACACATGTAAAATACAAATCTTTTTATATATTAATTGCTCGAGGACAAATATAATATTCGAGTTGAAAATAACCAACCATGACTGCATGAGTGGGGAACAAACTTGTGTTACCTCAAGGATTAATTTTACAAGTGGAAAATGAGGAATTTGACCACTAGCAGCCCCTGAAAAATCAGGGATTTGTAAAGCTAGGAAAATTCCCAAGGAGGGAAAAAGACCTAGGCACCATATGCTCATGATATACAACATATGGGATGAGGCAGGACGTTGTTGAGTATGTTGGAGAAAGGATATCACTTGTTGTTATGAACATTATTTAGTGGGAGGCAAGGGGATTTTTCTGATCTGAAAGAAGGACTATAGCAAAAGAGTATCATTGTCAATTCTCTCTTATGGACTCATGGTCATGCTAGGGGGTGAAAGGAGTGGGTAATTTGGTTGTTCTGTTCTACGGTTGGGTGGAACTTGGTTGTTCCATTTGTGTTCCAACATCTTATTCAAATATGCACATATACTTGTTCTCTTGTTAAATGTTTTGATGATTATTAGCTGACATAATGAAATGGTTGTAGGATAATTATTTTAGTTGTAGATTTGTAACGATCCTCCTCGTTACGACAATAACTCTTTAACAGGTGCAATTTGTTTTTTTGTTTAAGGTGTGTGCGCGCGTGTAAAAAGGAACAAACACACTTCACTCTACGCCGCCACCCGATGACTAACAAGACGCAACCACCATGATCATAACAAGAAGACATAAGGCGCACAACAAGTAACTGGGAGCATTAAATGACCATAGACATAAGGCGCACAACAAGTAACTGCAAGCATTAAACGACATACTGTGTTATGTACAGTACGAACATAGATGGAAGAATCCATAGTAGTAGATTTTACTATTTCTGTACAGGAAAGCAGGGCGTTTAATCTTAGTTCTCTGCTCCGGAGAGAGAGAATTTTAGATAGGCTCCTGGCCGACTGCTCAGGCAGAAACTAGTAATCTCTGTCAGGAGGTCGCAGTGGTGGGAACTATGCCTTTAAAGAGCCTGAGACTACTGATACGACCTTAGAGGTGTGTCGCAATAGTGGAAACTCTTCCTTTAAAGGGCCCGAGACTCTTGATATGGCACTAGATTCTTTACACAAAATAATTCACACACAGAGACTTATATACAGATCGACTAGCTTTATCAAATCGAAGAGTCTGATATCATACAACTGTGAGTTTGGACAATTCCAATTATAGTACTAACCCTGAAATTAATTATCAATCTCAATACATCCTATATGTTACATATACCATAAAATTACAATAACATTATCTTAACAACTTCACATCTTATGTTATAAAAACCTTGCAACTAAAACATCAATCACCAATCACATTACTCCTTGTATTCTACCAATGCAATGAAGTTACAATAACTTTACCATAAAATAAATCAACCTTACATTTATATTACCATAACCTTGCCAATGAATTAATAATAAAAATAAATCATTACCGTAGCATTTAACATGAAGCATTAGATTACATGATTCTTCCATTGCGCGCAAGTCTCATTGATCAGACAACATGTCATTCAATTCTTAAATAATCATGGGCGCGAGAATAAGTAAGTTTAAGCCATCATTAGAAATAACTATATAAAAAC
>SNQJ01S0020538.1:73547-85302 GCA_010110895.2 Picea sitchensis | reverse complement strand
AAGTGTTGAAAGATATCCATCTGAAGGCTAGTCAAGTGCAAGGAGTGCGCCAAAGGTAAAGTAGTTTCACTTTACAAGCTCAGGAGGAAGAGCGTTGGGTTTCTAGGAGGGCACAAAAAATTCCTTTGAAGGATGTAGAAGGGTCGAGACCCTTAGATATTCGAGCAAGATAAATCTTAGGAGGAATAATGCCATTGTGCATAGATTCTCTACAAAGACTGCAGAAGGCTGAGAACAGTCCAATTCTCAGACTAGGGGATAAGTGTTAATTATGCAGAGAAGCGTAAAGCATGCGCAAGTGAACTTATTTTTAAATTTCAAGATTAAGAGGAAGAACACGAGTTCAAGGAGAGAATGAAAAACCATATGGAGAAACAAAGGGTCGAGACCCTTTGAACTTTAATTATTTCAAGCTCAGGAGTTGGAGCATGAGCAAAGGCCAAGTAGACAACCCTGCTTGAGGAGATGAAAGCTTGTAGCCTTTGAATTTTATCGGATATTCCTTCACTAGAAGGAAAGCACATCCGCAGTGGAGGAGGAGTTACAACTTTTTCCATATCAACGGCAGAGAGAGATCTAGACCGTGATATCCACATCCAAGCAGAAGGAGCACACAGGAAGTACATATCCCATTCATTGGATTTGGGCGTGAGGGACCAACAACGTTTGGATAGAGAGGTAAGAGCACAAGATGTAAACCCTTTTAAATTGCATAGGGGAGTGGGGATAGAAAAATTCCTGAAGTCCCAAATTTGTTTGGGACCGTCCATTGTCCAACTTGACAGGTGGCAGCAGATTTGGAAGTCCAGAACTAAGGAACTCCGGAAGGTTCTAGGTGAGTAGCGAGTGAAACTGCCGAACCTTTGAAGAGTGGAGTGGATCTTGACTGTTGATCGTCGAGAGGAAATTTGAAGTAGATGAAATACTTCACGGAAAATAAATTCGTAAATATTGGCATGGAGCAAAGTGCAATATATGTGAATTCGCAAAGACAGATAAAATATGGGTCGTTGGATCTAGGAGGACATGCGACAGAGATATGTGTGTTTTGGTAGAAGGTTTTTTAGAAGGAAATAAGGGTGGAGGTTGTAGTACCATGGAATCCCGAAGTTACGAAGGGAGTTGGCTCATGGTCACAGCCCGTGGTCACATTAGAGTAGGAGTCTAGCACAAGAGCTAGTACTCATAAATTGGTGCTGCCAAAGCGCCAGAGAGTAGGGTTGCAGGTAACTTGAACATGTAGGTAACATCAAAGGGACATGTGTGTCACTTGTTCTAGGTATATTGAACGCTCGAAGAGATGATTCATCTCAGAAACTTGAATATCCTTGACCGGGAGGTCGTAGAACCCTAAGGAGAGAAGGGGGGGCTGCATCATCATGGTTCTCTATAATTTAGTAGATATTCTGTGTGGATTTTAGGGTTTCTAAATGCTCATAAAATCAATTTCAAACATGTGAGCATGACACTTTTTCTATGAATTGTTTTATGGGATGTTTCAAATGTTGATAATTTATAGAGAAAGAGGAGAGCTCTTGGTGTACACGTGATAAAAATTGTAGATGTTGGTTCACTATAATTTCATAGATATTCCATATGGAAGTAAAGGTTCCTAAATTATCCTGAAATCAGTTTCAAACAAGTCATATTGGCATTTTCACTATAACTTCTTTTCTTTGACTCTTCAGACTATGAAAATTTCATATAATAGAGGAGAAATATAGATGTACCTCAGGTAAAAAATTTAGAGTCACATTTACAAAATTGGATATGTGGCATGTTGTATAACTTCATTATTGGGAAGAGGCCCAAAACAACAAGCTTTGAAAAAGTTACCATTTGGAAATTCAAATTTTGGTGATTCCTGGTAAAAGAAGAAGTAGTGAGAAGACTTGGTGAAGGAATAAGTCGTGAGTATACATGGTGAAGGAAGAAGAAACAAGAAGACTTAGTGAGGGACTAACTAGAAATAAAAATTGGTGAAGGTTGGTGCAACTCAGACAAAGAGATCAGTGTCTCTTGATAAGTTGGTTGTTAGTGGTGGGGATTGATGTCTCCAGTAGATTGGTGTCTATGAATATGTGTAAGAGTATGTTGGTGCTGCTAAAACAAATATATTGGTTTATGTTGCTATATTTGTGCTTAGCTATGGGGATTGGTGTCTCCATTAAATTGGTCTCTATGAAGATCTGTAAGAGTATGTTGGTTCCTACGAGGATTTGTATAAGTGGGGATTGTTATCATGAGAGACTAAGGGGTTTTTTTTCATGAGAACATTTCCTATTGTAGGTTCATGGATGTATTCAACAATAAAATATCACTATTTCTATAAACTTTGGAAGAAATCATAATTACATCAATGTTAATTTGGGTAAAATATTTCAAGTTCTCACAAAACATATTTAAAAAACTCATGTTGATGGTGAGAATGTTTAGAGTTTTAAACATTTGGATATTAATATGGATAAATATGTGGTGCATTCATATTTTCATGCCATAGATACAAATGATGTAGACATTGTTATGGGATATCCTTGGATGGACTCAGTTGGTACTCCAAATATTAATGTGAAAAATACGTTTTTGAAGCTTTGGTACAAGAAAAAGAAAATTACATTGCAAGATATTTTTCTTACAAAATAGGAAGGATTTAAATGGGCACCTAAGGAATTTCTTGCAAGGAAACTAATTATATTACCTAGTGACATGTGAAATGAAGAGATTGAGGTTGAATTAAAAAAATATGTTACAAAATAACACGAAGAAAATCACAAGGAAGGGCATAAAAAGGAAGAATAATCTAAATGAATAAAACAAGACACATGTTACATAATTAAATAAAATAGAACTAATAGCTAATTATATTGTATATCACCACCCACACCACCTAAAGAAACAAGAATCATCAAGAGAACAACATGATCATAAACATACTTACTTTGGATCAACATGGAACTAAAAATAAAACCAATATGGAGGCACAAGGAGGACAAAAACAAATGCATGGAGATATGATAGTAGCATAGAGAAGACATGGATCCAAATAAAAAACCAGAATCAAGATAAGGGAGAAAAGGCCATAGCTGGACCCCATGTCCACATTTCACTACGATGGATGGATGCTTATGCATGGTACCAGTTGGATACATTTCTTAAAGGTCATAGTATATGGATTCTTCCTATGTTTCAAGAATGAAACATGCAAACATGGATGGAATGTAATATACCTAGGGAGGTACCGAAGGAGATAATGAATGTAGTGTGACAATAATCATGGAATAGGGCATAGGAACACTTGCTAGTTGATGGGTAATAAATAGACCCACTAGGTAGTTAAGAGGAAATAATATAAAAATAAGTGGAATTTGGCATAGAACCCTAGGAATACTCACGAGAAAGTATAAATACACATGAGTATCATTCTATCAAGATATGTTGGATGTATTTCTTTGAAGGAAACATGGCTTGTGGAGTGATTCCTTCCATAAGTAATATTTGATGGTGTTACCCTACCTTAAGGGTTCTTCCTTATATTATAGTGTTGTTTATGGTGTGAATGCTTGGTAATTTATAAATACTAAGGGTTTATTTTTAAAATTAAGGCCTATATTATTTCATATATCTATTAAGGTTCACTACAAATTCTAAGAAAAAGAATATTCTTATGGAAGAAGGAAAGGAGATAAAAATCATATTGAATGTGTATGAAAAGAGTGTATCCACAACACATTAAAAGGAGGTGAACCTAAGTATCATCCATCCAAAAATGATAAGGAGATGAAAACGTTTTTCCATATCATGGTCGAGATCAAGAAGAACAAGGTAGAGGCTTTGTTCAATTATAGTTAACAAATGAACCTTAATGTAGAGGACATGGTAAGTAAACTTGGTTTAGGATGCATGATCACCCTTTTCCATATCGATTGGCTTAGGTTAATATGTATTCAGAAATCAAAATTACCAAGGAATGTAAGATTGGATTTGTTAAACGTGTAAATATTATTGATAAAATATATATCAATGTAGTACCTCTCAATATATCTAGTGTGGTATTTGGTAACCCCTATATGTATATGAGGGATTATAGCTTCAAGTGAAGGCCAACCAATACTTCCTAATCAAGGATGATAAGTCATTTATTAGTAATGCACACAAGGGTAATTCTAAGATCTATCTAGTGAGTACACACCAAAATAAGAGATTTATGATGTCAACTAAGACATATGTACTTTTATTGAGAGGAAATGGAAAGGAAACCAATTAAATAGTTGTGAAGGAATCTTTTGGAGGATGTATGAAGGAATAAAATCTTAATTTAGAGGAGATTTTGCAAGGATATTGAGAATTTCTCCAAGACCGAAAATGAATACCACCTAAGAGGGAAGTGGATAATGATATTTGGTTATTGCCACACTCTCCTTTACCAAATATAGGACTATATATACAATCCATATTAGATTTAGATGAACTGAAGAAGAAATTGCAAGAATTAATGTTGGTGTAAGAAGCCATTAGGAAAAGTACATCACCATGCAATTCCATGATCATATCAGTTCCTTATAGGGAAAATACTTGGAGAATGTGCATTTTCTACAAATATATAAACACGATCACTATCAAGAATTTGTACCCTTTTTCCAAGATTGATGACTTGCTGGATCATTCTCATATGAAAAGTTCTTCACTAAGAATACTTGAAATCTAGATATCATCAAGTCTGAATCAAGGAAGAAGACAAATGGAATAACTCCTTCTAGATGGATCAAGGTATTTATGAGTGGTTAGTAATGCCTTTATGTTTGAGTAATGCACCAACTTATTTTATGCATTTTAATAATGTTTTTTTTCATGCCCATTCCTAGATTAATTTTTCATAATTTATTTGGATGACATTTTGACATTTGTTTCTACTTGGAATGAGCATGTATTATATATAAATAAAGTGTCAAGAATACTAAAGAAACATTGATTTCTATCAAACATAAATAAGTGTGAGTTTTATAAGTATAACTTATTTTATGCATTTTAATAATGTTTTTTTTCATGCCCATTCCTAGATTAATTTTTCATAATTTATTTGGATGACATTTTGACATTTATTTCTACTTGGAATGAGCATGTATTATATATAAATAAAGTGTCAAGAATACTAAAGAAACATTGATTTCTATCAAACATAAATAAGTGTGAGTTTACTAAGTATACCCTAGTGTACTTAAAGTATATGATTGGTGGAGGTAAATTGAAGATTTATTCTACAATGATAAAATCCATTATCAAATTTCCCACTAATACTAATGTCACAAAGGTTAGGAGTTTTTTTTTGAGAACTTCCAAATATTTAAGAAATTTCATAACATCATGAAAACAATAGTTCATGTTAGTGGTAAGAGTTTCAAATAATGTAAGAATCAATAGACATCCTTTAAGAACTAAAGATAAGGATTAGTCAAATCTTAATCCTATGACAACCTAAATTGTAGAGTTATTATGAAATAGAAAATTATGCTAATGGCTATGTTATGTAGTAGTATTAATGCAAGTGGGGAGACTGATTATATATAATTTGGATCTATTTGATGGAGAAGCATTAAACTTCCATAAATATAAAAAGGAGTTATATGCCTTATCTCAAGTAGTGAAGAAGTGGAATCACTATCTATTTGGGTAAGGAAATTATCATCCATATAGATCAAACTCATTTGCAATATTTACAAGATTGGAGTAAACTCCAAAATGTAAAACAATAGCAATGTACATGATTTGTACAATAAAGTCATCTAGTGATTAAGTATGGTAAGGGAACAATTATATATTAGCAAACCTAGTAACAAGAAGTAAGGACTATATAATACAATTCTAATCCCTACAAATCCATGACAAAGCATGCCCATGGAATTTTGGGGGTTTGATAAGGACAAGAACAGATAATGAACACCTATATGGTCTTTTGCAAAGAAGGTTAGTAATATGTGTGTTTCCCTACAAATCCATGACAAAGCATGTCCATGGAATTTTGGGGGGTTTGATAAGGACAAGAGGAGAGAATGAACACCTATATGTTTTTTTTGCAAAGAAGGTTAGTAATATGTTCATTTTTATAGCTTGAAGAAAAGGACAAGAATCTACAATATTGTTCTTTAAAGGGTTTGACTGATTATTAATATAAACAATAGATTCCTTATATGTATTTTGGACTTATTTTGGAGTAATATATTTTGTTATTTTCCATAATATATCCAATTTGTTTTACTATTTATGGTGCATTAATAAATGTGCTATACTATACGTGTATTGAGTGAACTCGCCATGGAATTTTTGGATCAATTAGAAATAAGAAATATCAAATACTAGAAAATAAATAATAGATGAATTATATACTAATTTCAAATCCTTACAAAGACATCAATGAATAATCCAATGAAAATAAATCAAGTATGTTGATATATTCCAACACTTATCACCTTTAATAGCAATCTCAAAGGAAGAAGTACAATTGAAATTTTACACCTAACCAATGGGAAAGATATAGGATTTGTATTTCCAACATACTTCTTCCATATCTTCCAAGCTATTATTGGTTATCATAAATTGAAAGAAGTATAATAATTTAAGAAACAAAAATTGTGTTCTTTTAATGTGGCCTTACTCATTCTCATTCTGAAGAAAAATGAAGTTTTTATGGAAGATAAATATCAAGTAATCACCTTATTTATCTCCATGTATTATATTACCCGTAAAGTAATGGATTATCTCCTCAAACCATCAATAAACTTCAATTAATCTAATGATCTCCTATGATTTGAATTATTTTCGGTACGAAATGAGAGAGGAGATATAATAAATCAATGTACAAAGATATCTCAGATATTCAATAATATAACATAAATGTATAAAAGATGAAAAAATAAACACAAAGATACAGTAATACACAATTTTGTATTAATGAGTGAAAATGTACAAAAACTGTAAAAATACAGAGTGAAGATTGTAAAAATACGGAGTGAAAGACTCGCTAGAATGGTGGCAGCTTATCTCTGAGAAGAGATGTCTCCGCTACTTGCATTCACAAGAAGATTATTTTATAATGAGGCTCCATAGGAATTTTTATCATAAAGAAAATAAAAAACCCTAACCCCAAAATATGAAAAGCCAACAGTTTTGTGGACCCCGTTTCGGGTAGTTTGGTGTATCAACTTTTTGGGGGCATAACTTTGACATACTATCTTTGTTTGGGGTGCACGATAGCTCATTGGAAAGGTATCATTGAGGATATTCATTTTGGGGGATCAATCAGAGCCTTCGACTATCATTGAGAATTTTGATCCCGAAAAACCTTCAATTAGGCCCTGAAAATGGCCCCGGAAGTTAAAAACTGTTAAAAATAGTAAATTACCAAAATTACCAGAAAACTATTTTGAGCCATTTGGAAAAGGTGGGTGGAAATGGATATACATTTAGATCAATCCTCCTTCCTTAGGAAGAAATGGCATCCATTGCATTGAGTGCACATGGGAGAAGGAAAAGAGTTTGTTGAATCTGCATCTTGATGAGCTGCTTGCCTTGTCGGAGAAGTTGCATTGCTTAGCTTGTTGAAGGTTGTCATGAAACTATGGCTCGAAGAGTTGGGCCTTTTTAACCAATATGGATACAAGATATTCCTGTGTGGATAAGGAATTTTTGAATAGATTGTGAAGAAGCTGAATTTTGTATTATAAGATACTACCTTGCGAGATTGTTTAGGTGGGACAATATTTGGAACTACCTCTGGTATTATGTAGAGATGACACCCAAAACTAACAATGACACTACGGGTTCAAGACTCATAAACAAAATGGGTCTTCCACATATATGGTTGGCCCAAAAGAACATCACAGACATCAAGTGGGGAAACATCACATAATACCTCATCCTTGAAGGGTTGAATGTCATATGAAAATCGAAACTGCTGGCTGACAAAGAGATCTCATCCCTGGAAAAGGGCTACAGGTGTGGTGTTGTTGATGATCTCAACTGTTTCACGGCCTCTACTGAGATGAGGTTCTTATGGATTCCGCTATCAACAATAAAATGCAGTGGGGTCCCCTTCACCCACATCTGTGAATGAAAAATACACTCCCCCTCTTCAAGATCTATTGGTTCTTCTAGTTGAATTGTTGCGGTCGAGACAAGAGCAGTGGGGTTTGCATCGATGATCTGTATTTTACCAATAATTTCTGAATCAAGGTTCGAATCCTTTTCTTTGATCTAAGCCACCAATGAATGTTGTGAGCGACATTCATTGGTGTTTTTCCAGGGGATTTTGTGGAAATCGCATCATTTTCCAGTGTCCTTCGTCTTCCTATGACCCTTGTTTTCCTATGGCTTAGACTAGCTTTCAGGAAGTTATTTGTTAGGTCCGTATTTCTCATACTTTGGTTGTTGCGGATTTTCATATCTAAACTCCCATTTGTTATGGTGCCTAAATTTCTCCTCCATTTTAAAAACATATCGATACTCAACACCGAGTGATGAGATATCCAGAAAATCCATTTTGGTTTGGATGTATCTATGTAGAGCTCCACGGTATTTTAGAACCAAATGTCGCTCAGAGTCTTTGACACCCAATGTGGTGTGCAAGGTATGGAAGGTATTGGTGAACTATGAAACTACTTGGCCCCTCTCTTTTTTAAGTGTGGTCCATCTCATGTATTGTTCCACATATTTTCCAATGAGATAATATTGTTCCTTTACCACATCCACAAAAAAATCCCAAGTGGGTTATGCCCCATATATTCCAAACTCCTCTATGGAACTTTACTCTCAGTAAGTTTACCACCAATGTTTGACATAGGGGATATCCTTAAGAAGTGTGAAGGTGATATTTTCCCTGTTGAATAAATTATGAATAGAGAAATAACGTTCTAGAACATTTAACCATTTTCTAGGGAATTTGCATCTATCTATCCTTCAAATATGGGAATATCAAAATTAAATTGTACCTTGAAAGGAGAGGTGCCTCCAAAGTGGTCACTTGATGAATACGTGCCCATTTTTATCAACAGGCATTGAAGGATGTGGGAAAAATTCTCCATCATTTCATCCCTCCGTCGCGTGAGAGCTTGCTCAAGCAACAAATTAACAGAATTGTCTTCTCTATCATTTTTCTTTTCTTCCGCCATGGAGGGTTTCATGGGAATGCGAGAGAGATTGTATTCAAGAGAGAAAATCTCGATACCCAAATTTATATACTCGGAACTCATCGAGGACATGCACTAAAAAACGATGAAGACCAGCATGCTCTGATACAACTGATCCTAATTATTTTCGGCATGAAATGAGAGCAGAGATATAATAAAGATATGTACAGAGATATCTCAAATATTCAATGATATAATAGAAATGTATCAAAGATGAAAATATAAACACATATATATAGTAATACACAATTTTATATTAATGAGCGAAAATGTACAAATACTGTAAAAATACAGGCTGAAGACTGTAAAAATACAGAGTGAAAGACTCGACAGAATGGTGGCAACTTATCTCTGAGAAGCGATGTGTCTGCTACTCGCATTCGCAAGAAGATTTTTTTACAATGAGCCTCCAAAATCCTTTTTATTATAAAGAAAATACAAAACCCTAACCCCAAAATATGAAAATCCAATAGTTCTGTGGACCCCATTTTGGGTAGATTGGTGTATCAATTTCCGAGGGGCGTAGCTTTGGAATACGATCTCTATTTGGGGTGCACGATAGCTCGTTAGAAAGGTATCGTCGAGGAGATTCATTTTGGAGAATCAATTAGAGTCTTCAACTATAATTGAGAAGCTAAATCCTGAAAAGACTTCATTTAGACCCTCAAAATAACCCCAAAAATTAAAAACTGCTAAAAATAGTAAATTACAAAAATTACCAAAAAATTGTTTTGAGCCAGTTGGGAAAGGTAGGTGGAAAACGATATCCACCTAGATCATATTCACACCATATTTACAGTTGATATCTGAAAGGAACATGGATTTATACTTTATCAAAAGTCAATTCATTCCATAAAATATGAATGTTGATGAAAATTCATTCCTTCCATAAAATAGGAATGTTAATAATTTTTTTTATTTTTTTTTTAAGTAAATCTGTGGAACCTGTTATATTATCAAAAAGAAAGAGTATACAGTGACTGTAGGTGACGCCAGTTGTCCAGCCTGAGTAGGAAACCAGGACAGCTGGGTCACCTATGCCATGTGCAATTCAGTTATCAAAATATACATTTGCGCGCCCTGCCCGAGGGAAACTAGGGCGACAGTGCTAACAAGTTTCATAAAAGTGATCATGTATAACCATAAGGAAACTTGACAAACAAACTAAACCAAAATGACATAAAAAAAACCCTAACGAGAGCCCCTGTGGGACTATTTGCTCGAGCTCGCTCGCTTGTAACCCGCCCGACGACAACCTGCTGGAATCGAGTACGTCTGCGCACACGTTGGACACTGCTTCTTCGGAGCATTCTTTGAGAGTGCTGCAAAGAGCATGTCTATCCTTTGATCCATTCTGGCGAGGCGAAAGGCCAGGTTGTCCAGCATGCTTCGGAGCTCAAAGACGCGTGGTAGGTGCCAATGTTCCAAGAAGGTGGCATGGTCCCGCCCTCCCCTGTTGCTAGAGGTCCGCGCACTTAAGTTCTTCGCTGCTCCTGCACTGGGGTCTCCCGCTGGTCGAGTCGGTGTCTCCTCGTCCTCCTCCATCCCTGTGGTGTCACCGGGCACGGCCTCCTCCTCCACGATGCAAGGTGGGAATAGGTCCTCCTTACTGACGTCTCGGTGTCTCCCCGAGTGAGCTTTCGGCTGTGGCCTATGCTCTTCTTCTTGTGCAATGGGTGGGTAGCTCTGCATGGATTCCTCGATGCTAATTTCTTCGACAATTGCCATGGGAGGCGACCAAGGACTGCGCTTCTATCAGATGGACGCCAGTGCAAGAACTCGTTCAAATTTCTGTATGCGCTTGCATTGGGATTCGACTCTATACCAGGCTGCCCCTCGATGCTATTTTCCTCTGAGCCTGGGCATGGTGGAATCCCCTAGAGGAATGTTTATGGGTGGAGGTCGGAGTTGCAGGTCGGCTTCTCCCTTCACTACCTTTGACGGAGGTCGGAAATGGCACTCGAACAGAATGAGCGTTGTGTAGGGCAAATACATCTCTACCTTGTCTCCCGCTCCCACGCGCGAGAGGTCTCGTCACATTAAGGTGGAGGATGCAGGCCATGGTTCAATTAATCAACGGAGGGGTTGCGCCGGTTGATGCCATAAATGGGCATCCCGACAGCCTCCCGCATGTCCTCGTCTGAACATGTGGCACCCCATCTGGGGTCTGGGGGAATGTTAATAAAAATTAATATGTATAAAGAATTTGATTTATTGATTTGGATATTTATAACCAAATTTTACCAAAAAAAAAACTATATTTAAAAACACATGAAATCAATGGATGTCAAACTATTTTCTCCACATATATATAAATTAAAAAAAAAATTCTCAATGAATGTCAAACTATTTTCTCCACATATATATAAATTTTAAAAAAAACCTATGATTTATATCTTTTTTATCCTTTTTAAGACGAGCCTTTTGGGAGATGATGAGGAACCACATAAGGGGATCATCTATCTCCATACGTTCTTTTCATTATAATGGTAAAATTCCTCGGTAAAATAATCATATCATTAAAAAAGGAAAAGTTAGAAGCTAAGTGAATGCATGTAGTGCAAGATAAACTATTT
>SNQJ01S0020538.1:37105-72703 GCA_010110895.2 Picea sitchensis | reverse complement strand
TTATATTTTTTTATAAAAAAATAAAACCAATCCACTTTATTCAAGAGAAAACATAAGAAATATTACAAAGACCATATTCTATAGAAAATATAAAGGTGAATAACACATGCAAACATGGTTTTCTAATACCCTCTCAACGTTTTATGTTTTTATAATATTTTAATTTGATGTCCTTATCCATGATACATATGGAACTAGATCCAAATGAGATTCATGTGGCTATCATGAGTAGTGGGATGTAATAACATTCCTTTTTTAAGTGTACAAATGGTAATTTTAAATCATAATTATGAGATCGATTATGAAATCTAGTTTTGGGATTTATTACATGGAAAGTATGGTTAGAAATAAATCAGTATATTTTTTTATGAAAAGTAAAATCAAACCATTTTATTCAAGGGAGAATCATAAGTTAGGGATCACGAAAGAAAGCAAGAGTGAGGGATAACCTCTCTTTTGAAAGAAAGAAGTCTTCGCCTTTACGGAGCATCTGAGTAAGCATCCTTGCCAATTATATACCAATATTTAATTTAAGGAGCAGGAACATATCCAGTTGGGTCGCGTCACTGAACCGAACCGGGGAAGCAGGCATATGCGGTGGTCGGTCGCCTTCATGGCTAATGACACGCATAGATATGGGCTAGTTCGAGGCATATCGATGCCGAAGAACACATGGGGAAGGCTAATTCATCCGGATTTAAGAATTGAACTATTCCCCAATTATTCTCCACTTCGAATGGGCTAAATTCGATCCTATACTAACAATAAATATAGCCAATTTTCCGCAGATGGGTAATCTTTATTTTCAGAACTATCGTCCCAATAAAAAAAAACCATTTTATTCCAGGGAGAATCATAAGGAATATCATGAATACCATCTTTTATAAAGTTTGGAACTAATAGGATTTATGGCCATAGAAGAAGAAAGATCAATCAAGCATTTTAGGTAATTGATCTTATGTCTACTACATTCACTACATCTCAATCCTATAACATTAATCCTCTTCCAATTGCATGGTTCCTCCAAGTCCACCTTTCATTTATTGTAACTTTTATTCCTCAACCAATATATTTTTAATGTGAAAACCAAGCCAATCCAATTTATTCATCAACAACAAAGTTCATGACAACATTTTGGGAGATTGATCTTACCACTCTATTACAATCAATACATGCCAATCTTATAACATTAATCTCATCCCCAATTGGATCGCTACCAAACAATCTGGCCTTCATCTAACTTGAAATTCTATGTTAACTCAAAAATTAATATGGCTTGTGTAGGTCTAGGTTGGAGTGAAGTAGGAAATTTAATATAATGCATATAACTTTGGCATGTCTAATGATAATGGGGAAATGATCATATCTTTCCAAAGTTTATTATAAATTGTTCAATATGTGGGCATTAAAATTTTGTTAATAGAAGGAGATTGTAAGTTATCATTGTGATAAATAAGAATTCCTACAAGAATGGAGAATCTATATAAGTTTCGTCATACATTAGAGTTTATGTGATCTTCTTTAGGATACCCTCTAAGTGCTCAAAGGATTTTACTTTTTCATATTAATTTATATTTGTTGAGTAGGGAATTAGGAAATTAAGAACACATTGGTAGATGTATTGGCTAATGCTCTCCTTTAAGATATCCTCTATATACTCAAAAGGATTTAACTTTTTCAAGTTAATTTACATTTAATGAATAGGGATTTAGGAACATAGTGGTAGAGCTAACCAAGGAACTTATCAAAGATGGGGATCAAAAGAATTGAGGAAAAATCACCTTTTAAATAATTTAACTTGTATATTCATTGACTTCAGTTCTCAAATAAAAAAAGGAGCAACTAGCTAGAAAAAAGTTTATGAAAATCCCATAGTTAAAGACCTATGAAGAAATCTAAATTGTTGTATGAAAAATAACTACATGATTTGGATCCATAGGTAAGGAGAAGACATATGAAAAAACCTAAATTATTATATGAAAAATAACTACATGATTTAGATCCATAGAGAAGGAGGAGGCATACTTGAATTATGGTTACCAAGAGAGTGTGATCTAAAATAGGGAAGAATGTCAAAATTGAAGAAGTATGGTTACCAAGAGAGTGTGATCTAAAATAGGGAAGAATGTCAAAATTGAAGAAGTATAAGGTTAAAATTATAATTATAACACTCTCACCACCATGACCCTTTACATAGTAATTATGATAGGGTTAAAGTTTATGTAATGTGGAATGGAGTATTGTCATATTCAAAAAAGGGTATAAGTGTCACATAGTCTTCATCATGATTGTTAATGCAACGTGAAAAATTTATATCACTCATTGAACAAAGGGACTATGAAGAGGAAGAGACATGTTATAAAGGGTGTGTCATTTTGAAAAAAATCAAAATTTCAATATTCTTTAACCATTACTCTTAGATTAAAGAACAAAACTCCTAAGAGGAAGGGATAGATCTTATAGGATTGATATTTTATGTCATTTCTCTATTACCACTACCATGAATACTTTATGTTAAGCCATGTGAACAATATCAATTCAAAAATTATTGAAAAATACCATCACTTTAAAGGATTTTTTTTTTAAGTCTTTACATAGCATAGTTTATGTAGTACTATATTCCTAGTTTGTATCTCATAAAGAAATACCAAACACTAGTCAAACTTATTAATTACCAAAACATGTTACCATATTTTAATTCAACTATGCATTTTACCCAACCATTAAGCACTCCTACATACTTTCTAAAGTTTCTATGTTCATTTATATACCTCAGAGAAGGATGACCAACGGGCAATGAGACCTTTTTCTTAAACTGTTAAGACATAGCCACACATAGCCTTCATAAGAAAAACAACTTTATATAGCATCTCCTCAACAATCCCATTTTTCTCTCCCTAGTAAATTTGCATTGTCTTATGGCTTTTGAAGGGATAAATGACTCGTCTACAGATGACATGCGAAGCTTATAAGCAGCAGCAATTGACTTTCAAATTTTGAAAGAACTAAAAATAATAACACAAATCTCTGATTTCAATTTACAAGAGTATCCCTGTTCTAAAATGCAAGGAAGCAATTTAGGTCTGATTTCAATTTAAAAGAGCTAAGAGGGAAAATGACATCTCTTTTTCTTTTCTAAAATGCAAGGTAGCAATTCTGTTTGGTGACTCATAGAACAAAATGAATTAATCTGTTAACAAATTTAGCCTCAAGAGAAAGCCTCTATAAAGTTAAATCTTTTGGACATGAAATTCATTTTCAAGCATCTTCAGTTATTGCACAGATTGGTTCAACAATATCAAATGAGAAACATTTCACAGTTTCAAATTTCACCCTCTACCTAACCCTATTCCTGGATTCGGTTCTCAGGGTTTGTTTTCAGGGACCCATTAGAAGATATTTGATATTTGACAAGATAGAGAAAAAAAAAATTGCGACATGGTGAAGCTGACGGATCATAGTCATAAGACCTGCAAATATTACGTTTTGTTTATGTACATGTCGATGAAGCACTTATGGGTCATAACTAAAATACCATCTACGAAAATCCATTACACCAGAGAAAACTACTTTTACCAAAAAAATAAAAATTCCAAACAACTTAATAGCTTGACTTTTTGTAAAACAAAACAATTTTGAATGAAATAAAAACATGGAAATATTTAAGCACAGATCGTCTGCTAAGCCAACTTACATGACATCCAGGAAAAATCATGGTGAGTCCTCCTCCTCATCTGATTGTTGCGTCTCACAGAGTTGCCACATCAATTGCCATGCTGTCCCCAATTCATCCACGCTTAAGAACGCTCTCCTTTCTGTCAATTCTGCGAGACTGAAACTCCTGCGATGCTTGTTTCTTCCTCTACTTAAAACAAATTATCTGTTCAGACTTAAATGCAATCAAGATTCTGTTGCATCGTATGTAGGAGGATCATCCCACGCGTAACCAGGGGTGGTGTGTGTGCCGTTATATTGACGGATACGTCGCCCTCGCCTGGTAATTAGAAGAATCATACACTTAATGACCAACTAACCAATTTTGTGTTAAAACTATGGTATTTTATATCTAATCCTTTTAGTTCGAGACTCACTATCAGTGTTTGAGCTACCAAATTGGGAAAATCACCGACTCAATGCCCAACTAACCAACTCTCTATGATAAAACTATAGTATTCTGGAACTAACTTATTTTTTAAAGCTCTCATACACGTTGTTGAAAAGGACTTTAGACAAATCAGCGAAGTGTTAGATAGATACACACAAGATTAATGTTGAAGAGAATAGCTATAATAACATATAATATACTTATTTGGGTGGAAATTAAAATAAATAAGCAGAAAGAAGTAGTGAAATTCATATATATATATATATATATGAGAGAGAGAGAATAGAAGAGAAAATGTTGTTCAACATCAATAATAATAATAATAATAATAAAAGGTTTTTATTACATTATAGTGTGTTGTATTATAAATTTAATTAATTAATTCTCTGAATATATCATCTCAAAAAATTGTAATAAAACTTTGTATTGTTATTATTATTATTGAAGATGAAATGTAGTTTCTCTTAGAACTATCTAGATTAGATTTCAATTTTAAAATATTTGTCACATTATCAACCTTATGATCTTTTAAATCAACAAAATTATGGTTATCTTGGAACACTTTTCTTAATGTTTTTCAAGCACTCAAATAAAATTCTAAAGAAATTCATGTGATTCATTACCTTCTTAAAATGGATTAAACCAATTTGATATAAGTAAACATTATTATTATTGATGTTGAACAACATTTTCTTTCTCTCTCTCTCTCTCTCTCTCTCTCTCTCTCTCTCACACACACACACACACACACACACACACACATATATATGAGAAAATGTTGTTCACCATCAATAATAACAGGTGTTGCATGGCACCGTAGTCCATGCCGGGTTGAATTGGGAATAAATGCAGATGGATGGAGTAAAAATAGCGGGGCCAAATGGAAATTGTAGTTCTGGAAAGAAGCATGAAGGACATGTGGTAACCATGCAAGATAGGACATGTGCCCTTTAAAGTCCGCTTTATTTTATGAAACTATATAATCTATCTTGCTATATTCGAAATGTCCATTATTTCTAGTTTTATCTCTTCAGTGTATATTTTGAAATGGTTAGAGTTAAGTAAAATTTCCATAGAGTTGTCTATATATGTGTCAGAAGATAAAAATTTAGGAGCATATAAATATAAAAGGAAATAAAAATTAGTGTTATTTGGAATATATCGAAAAATAAAAGTGTGTTACATATTTCTGGAAATTTAAATGTGTTTTTCATATAGATTGACATTGGCGCTCCCACGGACCCCTAGCAGAAAAAACATATGTATGAGAAAAAGAGAATTCAAATAAATTAAACAGAATGTCTTCACATTGAGCATAGTTGAAGATAAAAATTTAGGAGCACATAAATATAAAAGGGAGATAAAGAATATATATATTTGGAAAATATAAAAAAATAATAGTTTGTTACATATTCCTCGAAATTTAAATGTGGTTTTCATATAGATTAGGAATAGGTACAAGAAATAGGACCATAGAAAGAAAAATGGGCGACGATAGAGTGTAATACCTCAAAAGAAGAAATGGGAAGGTATCGCTCTTTCGCTAGAAATTTCTATTAAGAAAAGGTGGAATAATTGGATTGATAAACAAAGTAGGATTTCATCAGTATAGACTTACAACTACGGTACATATGAGAATTTTTTCTATTTTCTTGCTCATTCCTTTTCCTATTGACTTTCGTCAGCAACCCGCTTCAATTCCGTTTTGATGAATTCTTCAATGTAGATTCTCAAGGGGCGACATTGATCTCATTTCAGATTTTTATGGTGAAAAGTTATGTTTCTAATTTGCTTAGATAAATAGAAAGATTACGCACATCCTGATGAATGTCTCCATTCTGTACTGAATAGCCAACTAACCAATTTTCCACGTCATCTTCACCGTATTCAATAATCCTGTAAAAAATTTCTAAAGACAACACCTTAAAATTATCAACTTGTTTATCGAAAGCTTGCTTGGTTAACATCAACAAGTTGAAGATTGAGTTGGGATCTTGGAACTCGTTGGTCCTTTCGGCTAAGTTTATTTTTGTCAGCTTTATGAATAATGTTTCTTTCGTTGATATTGCTTACTCACATGATTGGACAATGAGATACAAGTTATTCACCTTCTCTTTCTAGCATGTTTCTAATTGAGTGATCCATCTTGTTGTCTTCTTTTTGTGTCTGTCATGTTGTTGACATGAAAGGAAAAAGGGATGACCGTGTGCAAATATAAAGTTTCTTCATTTTTTTAATTTGTCTGTAGAAGTTCAAACAAGTTATTTTCCCTTGTTCGTAGGGAATCCATAGCTTGTGATGTTTCCTAAGGCTCAATAATCAGTTCCATTCTTTTCTTGATATTTTTCTCCACATATCCTCTACACGATGCGAGGAAGTTGGAGGATATTTTTAACTTTGTTGCACGGGTGGAAGGCATGGCTATTGCCAAAGGAATGACAAGGAATGGCATAGAAATCAAATATTCCTTTAATTCCTTGATCCGGTACTTTAATCTGGCATTTTTGGCCTCAATTACTCCAATGGAATCATTAAGAGAATCTATGGTTTCTCTGTGAAGTCAAGAGATTTGGGACGGTTGCATGTTTGCAAGGTCAAATTCTGAACGATATTTTTGTTTCTTATTGTTTACATCTCTCTTTTCAATAATTATTTTTTTGGATTCTCTTTCAAAAACAACACTTTGGAATATGAAGGATTCATCTTTGTCAAAAAATTTGGTACCAACTATGTCCATTGGCCCGCTATGTTGAATCGCGTCTCCCGACTCATCAAGGTTGAAGAATATGATATTCAGATCAGTGTCAAGTTCCATATTCTCACTTTCAATTTTGGGTTCTTCTCCCTTCCCTACAATTCTTTTTCTTTCCTTCTCCATGGGAAGCTTGTGAGAACTATCAATTTTAGGATGAACTTCCTTCGTTCGAAGAACTTTGGGTTGCTTTGTTACTGTGGTAGGTCGTTGGAATGATGTTTTGTTACTATGGTAGTTTTGGTCCTCGCACCAGAATATGTTCATTGTATATCCACATAACTATTGTTGATCTAGTGCCATTAGTTTAAGAGAACGTTTGTTTTCTCAAGACAATGTTTGAAATGAACAAATGGAGGGGATAATATAAACCCCCAAAAATGTTGGTTCAATGCATGTGAATGGAAAATCTCCTTGATCTCTTTGCTCATTAATGACAATCTCTATGCATAATGGATGATGAGCTGTTAGAAGTAAAGATTAATTATTGCATACTTAGAAGTGCGAAGGTGGTAGGTATGGTGAAGAACAATTAAGGATTGGAGGTTTCGTGAATGAGCTAAGTCGAGGACATGAAGATGACATTCCATGGTATTTTAAATTAACACTCGGAAGGAATAACAAAACCCTCCGCAAATCTTGGTTTAATGTGTATTAATGGCAGATCCTCTAGATCCTTTCGCCCATCAATGACTATTTACATGGTTCCTGCATGATGATATGTTAGAATTAAAGATTATTAAATGCATATTTAGAAACAAGACACACACACACACACACACACACACACACACACATATAGAGAGAGAGAGATATAAACATTTTTTTATTATAAAGAGGTTTGAAGGTGATGGAGATGAGGAAGAGAAAGCAAGGAATGACCAAGTATGAAAAGTAGTTGGACGGGCTTCAAAATAGGTTTACAAGAGATAATGCAGAGAGACGAGTGTCCAGCAGTGAAATTGCATGAGCCAAAAAAATTTACTGCAAAACGCGTAAAATGGAAGAGGGCATGATGGTGCAGTTCAACGAATGGTTTGTATATTTGAAAAATTACGGGAAAGTGGAAAAGTATTGAAAATGGAAACAATCAATCATGATCATTTTCAGAATTAGGGTTTGAAGATTTCGTGAACAGACCAACCCGAGGTCCCATGAATGACATTCCATGGTGTTTGAAATCAATGGAAAACAAGTGCAAATAAGGAATGGAAAAATATGAAAAGTGGTCGCACAGTTTTCAAAATATAGGGAATTCTGAGTAGAGGTGAGGGTCAATGGTCAAATTATATGTTTCAGAAATTTTAACTGTGAAATGCATGAAAGGGAAGAGTGCAAGGAAGGAATGGGGAAGTATGAAAAGTGGTTGGACGGGTTTTAAAATAGTTTTAAAGGGGATTGTTACTAGAGGTGAAGTCTGAGGTTCAAATTGTACGTATCCTAATTTTTTACTGCAAAATGCGTAAAAGGGAAGAGTGTATGGTGGGGCAGCCCAACAACCGGTTTGTATAATTGCGGAATTGTGGGTGTTGTTTGCATGTCATGGAACAATGGAAGGGAAATATTTAGTCCGCGTGTCCAAGAACTGGCAATGGAAAAAGTGGCCAAGTATGGAATAGGGAAATAGTCGGTCAAACTTTGGTTGGAAAGAAGTGCGAAGCTGGCGGGAACAAAAAACAGTGATTAGAAATTGGATATTTCATAAACCTACCAACCCAATGACCCACAAAAGAGATTTGGAAAAATGGAAAAGTATGGAAAGTGGATAGAGGGGCTTCAAAAATGGGGTGACAATAGTTGCACAGGAGACGTGAGGACTCGACGGTCAAACTGTAGCTCTCAAAATTTCTAAGTGCAAACTGTGTAATGGGGAAGAGGGTATGATGTGACAGTTTGGTTGTAAATTTGTATATTGTGGAAGTGTAGGTTCTAGTTGGAGGTGACGGAACAATGGAAGTGCACCCTAGAACCTGCTTGCCCAGGAATCAACAATCGGAAATGTGGCTAGGTATGAAATGGGGAAGTGGTAGGTCAGAGTCACGATATAAAGAAAGAGTGAAAATGTGCAGCCATGTGTGAAAAGAGAAACATGAATTTGGTTTAAGTATAGAAGAGGGAAAAGAACGACTAATATATTCAAATTTGTAATAGATATCCCATTTCCTGGCAAGATATTCTTTGCATGTTTCTAGAGAAGTTTTAAACTTATTGCATATATTTGGAAAGAAGTGTGAAGGTAGCGGGCATAGGAAAAAATGAATAGGAATTGGAAATTGTCTCAGCCTGCCAATCAGAAGATCCACGAAAGAGATTCCAAGAAATGGTAGTGTGGAAAGTGGTTGGATGGTCTTCAAAATAGGGTGAGAGGGGTTCCCAAGGAGATGTGATGGCCCGATCATCAAATTGTATGTATCACAAGTTTTGAGTGAAAAATGTATAACACAAAAGAGACGATTTTTTGGGAGTTCAGAACTGAATTTGTACATCGCGGAACCTGAGGTGTTGTTTGTAGGTCAAGGAATAATGGAACTACAGTCTGCCTGTCTGGGAACATGCAAGCAAAAAAATTCATTGAGTATGTGCTATAGTGGGAAAACCCCCCTATGGACTACACTAGGGTTCAATCGTGCAAGCAGAGCTAACCGTCTAAAGTCTCTTAATTTTAACAACTATCCCAACAATACCCCACATTCATGTGTAAAATACAAAGTATAAGGATCTGATACTCTTATCTTAAAATATACGTCCGGTGTCGATCATTTTTCATTTGGTCACTTCTCGACTGCAAGTCTCCTCCCAAGGCTGACCTGCATTCAAAAAAAGACAAACAAGAAACTATGAACATGCATCTTATATATGAATTAGTGGGTTAGATGTCATAACAAAATGTAAATCAAACATGAAGATTGAACACATCATATTGCAGGACAGAAAAAGTACTTCTTTATATTAATCTCACAAAGTCGCTTACAAAATGAGATCAGTGACTGCTCCTCAAACCCGGTCCTGGTATCCTCTTCACCAAGCTCCAATTGCTTCCACATATCCTTGTTCTCTCACACTTCTCTCTAGAGAATGGACATAGTCTTATGAATGAGGAAAAAGGCAAGAATAGGAAATTATGGCTAAAACCTCACAATGTGGCTGCAAATTCTTGGGGCAAGGGGGGGAAATGAAATGGGAAGATTTTCATTGTTGCTATGTTTCTCCTTGGAATGAGACTCCAACACCTCCTTTTATATGAAAAAAAGGATGGTTATTCAATTGGGTGACGGGCTATAGTCAGTGGATTAGTTTGGAAACTACCCAATAGCCCATAATCTCAATGAATCCCTTGCAACTTTTGTGGGTATATGCGGGTTGTAATGGTGCAGCTAGCGTATGTACGTGGGTAGTAGTAGTGCAGGGTGCGTACATCTTCAAAAATTGTGTTTTTAAGAAGAATTGTTTTCTGTTGCCTTGGAAAAAATAGTAAGTAAGATGGCCTGATGTCAGGTATGCATGTATGTTGCAATTAATGGTTACAACATTATGCAATAGCGAAATGGTATTCAAATTATACCTATTATATTGATATTTGTAATATATATCTAGTTACGTGGTAGGATATTTTCTGCATGTTTCTGGAGAAATTGTCTACGAACAATTACTATGACTATCACCTGGAGGCATGGTGAGTTGTTAGGATTAAACCTTAGTTATTGCATAGTTGGAAAGAAGTGTGAATGTGGTGGGCACATGAAACAATGACTAGAAAATCGAGGCGTGAAAGAGATTATGAAAATCGACTAAGTATGGAAAGCAGGCGAACGGGGTTGAAAATTTGGTCACAATAGTTTCTGAAGAGACATGAGGACCCGAAGGTCAAATTGTAGGTAATTTGTGTATCGCGGAAGTCTCGATGTTGTTTGCAAGTCACAAAATAGTGGAAGTGCAATGTAGAGAGCCCATGTTCGGAAATCCACGATCTGAAAAGTTTCTAGGTATGGAATGGGAAGTAGTTGGTTAAATGGTGAAAGAGATTCGAACAAATGGATAAGTATCGAAAGTGGATGGACAGGCTTGAAAATGGGGCGACAATAGTTCCACAGGAGACATGAGGACCCGATGGTCAAATTGTAGGTCTTCAAACTTTTGAGAGAAAACTTTTTAACAGGGCGGAGGGTATGATGTGAGAGTCTGGTTGTAAATTTGTATAGAGGAATTCTAGGTGCTCTTTGGAGGTCAAGGAACAATAGAAGTGAAATCTAGAGTGTGTGTGCCCCTGAATCCGTGATAAAAAATGTGGCTAGGTATGGAATGGGGAAGAGGGCGTCCGGAGTCGGAGGAGACGTGAGGACCCGACAGTCAAATTGTAGGTCTTGAAACTTTTGAGATCAAATTGTTTAATGGGGAAGAGGGTATGATGTGAGAGTCTGGTTGTAAATTTGGATATCGTGGAAGTCTGGGTTCTCTTTGGACATCATGGAACAATGGAAACGAGTAAAATCATAAATATGGGTAATGCTTTTGCTTGTTTTATGAGATTTTTTTATTTTATTTTAACAGGTTCTTCAACTTCCGTTAAACAAAAGTATCTTTTTTATTTAGAATTTTACTTTACTGAAAAAACAAAACTTGCGAAGAATTTTGTTATCTTTCTACTAACTATTTTTCATTTTATTTTTTTTTAGATTTGATATGTCAATTTGGAAATTGTTTGACAGTATGTTCTTTAAAAATGAAGAGAAAGATAATGAGTTATTTTTTCCCCCCAAAATGTGTCCATTATTAAAATTTTGTTTTTGACAAATGAAATATACTACAATAATCTACAGAGACTCTATTTTGTGATGACTATATTTTTGAATCTAACGGATGAATATTATAATTTCTAGAATTTTTTTAAGTTGACCAATCTAAAAAAAGTTAGAGATTTTAAACACATGTTTTCCCCCACCATGTATGTATCTTAATTTTTACTTAAAAGTAAAATCTAAAAATACCCTTTTGAAGAGAACAGTTTAGGGATTATGAATATAAATTTTCCATAATTTTCTACTTTGTATTTTTAGATATATGGATTTTTCATTTCACTGCTTCATAATCTCACCTAAAAATATTATGCAATTATTTTTTTTATAAAATTAAATAAAATTCGATAAAAACAATGAAATTGAAAACAAATTATATCCAATGAAATTAGATTCAATTTTGAAAATGTTGGTATCAATTCCAAAACTAAATTTTGAGTATTTGTAGGATTCCACTACCTCGAAAGATCAAGTAATATGGAGACAATTTGCAGTTTCCTGCAATCAGTCCCATTTTTCAAGTTTTTGGCCGAAATATTCTTTCGGCTGAAACCTAGTTTTTAATGAAATCCATTAAAAATAATTTTTTTAGCTAAAAATTCTTTCATCTGAAATATGATTACTGCAGGAAAAAAAATCATTCGAAAAATATTCTACATGAATTTCGAGGGTGCCATTCAATTTGACGGGAAATTTTTTGGCCAAAATATGTTTTGGCCGAAAAAATTCCTAGAAACATTTTTTCGGCCGAAAAAATTCCACGAGGAATTTTAGAGACCCGATTCTCACAAAAGTGTTACCCAAATTCATGATTTTACCCTATGTAATCTAGAGTGCTTGTGCCCCTGAATATGAGATCCGAAATGTGGCTAGGTATGGAATGGGGAAGCGGGCAATCAGAGTCACAATATAAAATCACGAGTGAAAATGTGAAGCAATGCGTCCGCCAACCCACATAGCTAGATATTTCTGGTAAAATAGCAAAGTAACAAGGAGAAAGAAGAGGGAAAAGAGAAACATGAATTTGGTTAAGTATAGAAGACGAAAATAAGGGCTAGTATATTCAAATATGTAATAGATATTCCATTTGCTAGGAAGATGTTTTCTATTTGTTTTTGGATTTGTATACTTATTGCATATACTTCGAAAAACACATTGCAAAACCATAATTTTCAGTCCAATATTTCATCCATTTAATTGTTTTCTATTGTTCTTTTACCATTAAAAAGGTTGTGAGCAAATGCTTTATTGAATATTAGTTTTTATCGCAACTTGTGGGGGTGATTATGCACTTGATACATTGTTGCATGACTTTGACATAGTAACTTGCACAAACATGGGGACCGGCCAACCGACAGGCAATCCAGAAGGATGAGAAAGGCAGGTCCAAGTTTAAAGGGATTTTGTTTATATATATTTAAAATACATTCATATTAATGTATCTTAATATATTATATGTGATATAAATGTAAACCATGTTTGGATTTGAATGGTGTTATGGGCTCGCATTTTTTCGCTCAAATCCATAAGTAGGAGAGAAACAAATATATGAATTTTCATTTCGTATATCCAAGAATATTCTGAAATATAGGAAGCTGTAATATATGCATAATACAGAACATGAACATGTACAACGAAATGAATTAATTTTAAGAAGAAATACAGATTTCAAATAAGAAAACCAAACATTCAATATCTTATCCAGATGGATGTCAATGGCCACCCACCTTTTCCAACTGGCTCAAAATAGTTTTCTGACAATTTTGGCAATTTACTATTTTTAGCAGTTTTAACTTCTGGGGCCATTTTGAGTGCCTAAATGAAGGTTTTTCAGAATAAAGGTCCGCAGTGATAGATGAAGGAATTATTGAGATATCAAAATGAATCTCCTCAATGATACCTTTCCAACGGGCTATCACACGCCTAAAACAAAGATCATACACAAAAGTTACGACTCTTGGAAGTTAATGTACTAACTTACCCAAATAGGGCCCACATGACTTTTGGTGCTTCATCTCCTAGGGTTAGGTTTTTGGACGTCTAGGGTATTTGGAATTCTTGATTATTGTAAAAATTCATTTAGAGCCTCATTTTAACCTTCTTCTTGCAAATTCACATTACCGTCACATCTCTTCTCAGAGATAAGCCACCACCTTTCCAACAAGTTTGTTTCCGCTGCATTTTCAGTTTCATCTTATTTCGTTATTGAATAGAAAACTAGTTTTACTATATCTCTGTTATTTTGAGTTAAGTACCTATTAATAATATGTATTCATTTCATTCTTCTCATAAAATCTAGATCAGTGGTATTAGAGCGGTCTGCTCCTTGTCGTCTTAATGCATGTCCCCAATGAGGTCGGAGTACAAAGAGTTGGGACTTGAGCTTGTTTCTCTTGAGGACAGAAGCTCTCGCATGCCCAAGAGACCTCCCATGGTAGGAGAAAAGAACAATGATGGGACAAGAGATCCTTTCAGCCTGTTGATTGAGGAAGCCCTCATGCAACAGAGGAATGAGATGATGGATAGTTTCGCGCAAATCCTTCGGCGACTACCAACAGGAAACGCATCTTCCTTGAACAGAGGCATCGCCCCCTTCAAGGTACAAATAAACTTCGATATTCCTATATTTGAAGGTCAGATAGATGCAGATGTTGTAGACAAGTGGTTGAATCTACTAGAAGGGTATTTTTCTATCCATAACTTTTCAAATAGAGAAAATATTACTTTTGCATTCCTCAAATATGTTCCCCATGTCAAAGATTAGTGTGAAACTTTCTGTGAGCAAAAGGAAATAAAGGAAACCTCATTACTTTAAGTCACAACCACCTGGGAATCCTTCAGGGATGCTATTAAGGAACAATACTACCCTATCAAAAGTTATGATGACCTGTATACCAAATAGACCACACTATGGCAAGAAAGAGACCTAGCAATGCTAGATTTCACAAATGTCTTCCATACCTTGCGCACCAAGTTGGGTATCAAAGATTCAGAGTGACATCTGGTTCTCAAGTATCATGGTGCTCTGCATGAACACACCCAAGCCAAAATGGAATTTCTAGACATCTAATCCTTGGGTGGGGCCTACCGATATGTCATCAAAATTGAGGAGAAGATCAAACAAAAGATGTGGCAATTTAGGCCTGGGAACCCCTCACAACAAAATCCAAGAAAGGGCGGCCCCAACCCACTAAACAAAGGATAGAGAAAATATGGACATTATCAGGACAACCAGTCCAATTCGGAAGCAAAGAAGGACACCAGAAAGACAAAGAAAGATATTGGGAAGTGGTGTGACTTCCATAATAGCCCTTGGCATAACACTGTTGACTACTGCTCAAAGAAGTTGTTGGTGGCCGAAGTGAAAGCCTCTGAATCAGATGCAGATTCTGACTCTGATCCAGAACCAAAAAGGGGAAGACAGATCATTGACACGGAACCTAGTGCCACCGTTGCTACCACCAAGCTCCATCCTAGTGAGATAGATGAGCTAGAAGGAGAGTGCCTCTTCCATTCAGAAATGTGGGTAAAAGGAACCCCATTGCACTTCATCATTGATAGCAGTAGACAGAAGAACCTCATCTCAACAGAGGTCATTAAGTGGTTGGCCCTGCCAACAATGCCACACCCACAACCCTACACCATTGAATGGCTCCTCCAGTGAAGTGATCTTCACATCAGCCAATAGTGTCAACTGTCATATGACATCAAGCCCTTCAAAGATGAGGTATTGTGTGATGTTTCTCCTCTCAAAGTTTGTGATTTTCTTTTGGGCCAACCTTATTTATGGAAATGTCATGCTGTATATGAGTCTAGGCATTGTAGTGTTATTATTACTTTGAACAGAAAATTGTACAGGATACCCGAGGTAATCCCACCTAGTGTTATTTCCTTGATCTTTGATAAGAAATGCAGGAAGGTCATCTCTTAGACAGGGAAGTTTGTCTTCTTTGTGATTCTCTCTCAGAATAAGCAAAAGATCACAGCCACATCTAGGGTCTTTGCGGTCGATCTCTCCACATAGCAGAAGCAAGTAGATAAGGTTGTGGAAGAATACTTGAATATCTTCTCCTCACCTACAGGGGTACCTCTACACTGCTAGGTCAAGCACCCCATTGATCTAACCCCCGACGCACCATTGCCTAATGGGCCAGTCTATCGTTGCTCTTTGTTAGAGAATGAGGAGATCAAGCGAAAAATCCAAGAACTGCTCCACAAGGGGCACATCCACCCCATCTCATCACCTTGTAGGAGCCCAATCATTATGGTATAGAAGAAATATGGAACCTCGTGACTCTGTATTGATTACTGGGCTCTAAATAAAATCATATTCAGAAACCGGTACCCGATTTCCGAATCTATGACCACCTTGATCAACTCACGGGGGCCAAATACTTCAGTAAGATTGATCTGAAGTCTGGCTACCACCAAGTCCCGATAGAACAAATAGATGTATGGAAGGCCACCTTCAAGTTAAAGGAAGGCCTTTTTGAATGGTTGGTCATGCCCTTTGGTTTGACAAATTCTCCAACCACTTTCATGAGGATGATGGACGATATCCTATGACCATTCACCAATACTTTTGTAGTGGTGTATCTGGATGACATTCTAATTTACAACAAGACTTAGGCAAAACACTTGCAGCATATTCAGTAGGTTTTGCACACCCTGCAACAGCACAAGCTATATTCCAACTTGGAAAAATTCTCCTTCGACATGGACAGGGTCCATTACCTGGGATACATCATTGATCAACATGGCCTACATGTGGATCGAGCCAAGATCCAAGTCATATGTGACTGTCCAAACCCAACAACACTCATTGAGCTTCGGAGCTTCTTGGGCCTTGCCAACTTATACCGTAGGTTCATGTTGGGTTTCTCCCATATTACATGGGCCCTCAGCCAAATAAACAGGGGTGGTGGTATGGTGAAATTTGCATGGGGCCGGTCCCAAAAACAAGCATTTGATGATTTGAAGCAGCGTTTGTGCTCATCCCCAGTACTTTCACTACCAAATCTGCAACATCCCTTTGAGATCAAGACAGATGCTTCAGACTATGCTATGGGCATCATTCTCACTCAGCACGACCACCCCATGGCCTATCATAGTGATACACTGTCGGATATTATCTGTAAGTACCCTACTTACGACAAACAAATATACTCCATTGTGCAAGCATGCTACCAGTGGAGACATTACATTCTTGGGAAGGAGACAGTCATACACACTGATCATAAGCCATTGCAGTTCATGCAGACATGGGGAAAATTGCAGAATGAACTCCATCAAAAGTGGTCCACATACTTGCATCAATTCCACCTCAACATCAAGTATAAAACAGGAAGCACCAATCACGTCACAGATTGCCTCATCAAACCGCCAGTCATGGAACTCACCAGTTGCGGTCATGAGACATATTGATGGCCCCAACTCTATGAGACAGACCCTGAATTCGCCACCACCTACCAAATGTTGGGTGAAAATGTAGTTGTCGATAATTTCCATATTCAGGATGGGTTGTTGTGTTGTCTAGGCCATATCTGTGTTCCATCAAGTGAGCAAGTGAAGATAATCTGGGAAGCCCACTACAGTCAGTTGGCAGGACACTTCGGTGTCGAAAAGACAGTGGTGATGCTATAGAAACATTTCTACTGGCCGAAAATTCCACGGGAGGTCAGCAAGTATATTAGGTCCTGCACTGCCTACGTTATTGCCAAACCGACCACTAAGAAACATGACCTGTACACCCTTCTTCCTACTCCTGACAGGCCATGGGAATCCATCTCAATGGACTACATTTNCATGGAACTCACCAGTTGCGGTCATGAGACATATTGATGGCCCCAACTCTATGAGACAGACCCTGAATTCGCCACCACCTACCAAATGTTGGGTGAAAATGTAGTTGTCGATAATTTCCATATTCAGGATGGGTTGTTGTGTTGTCTAGGCCATATCTGTGTTCCATCAAGTGAGCAAGTGAAGATAATCTGGGAAGCCCACTACAGTCAGTTGGCAGGACACTTCGGTGTCGAAAAGACAGTGGTGATGCTATAGAAACATTTCTACTGGCCGAAAATTCCACGGGAGGTCAGCAAGTATATTAGGTCCTGCACTGCCTACGTTATTGCCAAACCGACCACTAAGAAACATGACCTGTACACCCTTCTTCCTACTCCTGACAGGCCATGGGAATCCATCTCAATGGACTACATTTTGAGCCTCCCGTCCACTAAGTAGGGAAATGACTGTGTTTTTGTGGTTGTTGATCGCTTTTTCTAAGATGGCGATTTTGGTTGCCTGCAAGAAGAGCATCACAGCAAAATCCACTGCCAAGCTCTTCTTTGAATGAGTCTGGGTACATTTTGGAATCCCACAAACCATTGTCTCAGATCGGGATAGAAAATTTCTTAGCACATTCTGGTCGAGCCTCTGGTCACTACTGGACACCAAGCTCACAAAATCCATAGCCTTCCACCCCTAGATAGATGGCCAGACCGAGGTTGTAAATCGAATGATTGTGCATATCCCTCACATGTATAATTCAAAGAACCCTCACACATGGGATGAGAGCCTTCCCTATGTCCATCATAGCTACAACCGAGCCTTGCATAGCTTAACCAACCACAACCCCTTTCAAGTGGGGTTGGGATTCCAGCCATTGGGTCCCATAGATGTTGCACTTCCCCTTGTGGTCACCTCGACCGACTCATCTCCTACTCCAAATGAAGATGACAAAACCACTCAGTTCATTGAGAAGATCTAGCACATCCTCCATGAGGTTCAGGATATATAACACTCCCCCCCGACCTTCCACCCCACTAGTCGGGAAAATGCTATTGTGCGGAACAACATCATTCTCATACTTAATTAATAACATGCATTTAAATAAAATTAAACACATTTAACTCAGAGTAAACACAAGATTGCTACTAACATAAATAATCCATGGCATTAACAGTAATTCATATGCACAACAGAATACATGATACATATAAGCATCACAGGCATGCAAAACATAATATTAAGCATAAGATGATACTTATCCTTGAAACCGTGGTAATTCCACCAACCACATGTAGGCCTTCCACGAACCTCCCAGCCTTAGACCACAATGCCCATCATGCTCAGTAGTGGGTCACCCCGAGCTGGGACTAAGCTCCACCCAAGGCAAGGAATCCTAGTCTAGGCTGAGGTTACAGGGAAAACTACACAGAATAACTAGAAGGATTCTTCCCAAGATGCCTTCTTACGCCCACTACTCACAGACTCCCATTCCCCACATGTATGTTCCTCCTGGGAGTATACACCTTCATAAGCACATTCCATCAGTGCTTCACCTCCCTCTCTAGGTCTCAGCAACATGCCAGATCAGGATGTCTCAGAGCTCCATAGCTGGTGTTGGACTCTCTCTGGGAGAAAACCACTTCCTAGCAGACTCTCTCACCTGGAGGGAGTTTCTCATAGGCCTGACAACCTACTTCTTCTACCACGGGCCTGAAAGCCCTCTTCTTCAACCAGTTTCAGCCCAATTTCTGCAAGGTGAGGATAACAACAACAACAAATGGTCAATTCCACTCAGGAAAAATAGAAGGTTGCAACCCAAAGACAGTTCGGGTACATACTCGACTCTGCAAGAGATAATGGGTTGGGCTCACAGTGTACACAGGTGGCATGACTCAATACACGTGTTTGTCACTGGTTTCAAGGTGCGTGACAAGGAATTAACACAAAGGTCCAACACAGACTCAAATGGTTCAGACAACTGATACCTCAGCTTCTCAGGAAAACATTACGGTCTTCTAGTTTCCAAGCTATGTGAAGGTATGCAGAGGTCGAATACAGGGGCCACAGGATTCACAATTCAGATAATCGATGGTTGAATGGAGGAGGAACCCCCTCAGACGTAACCATCCCCTAGAAAGAATGTGAAGCGAACCCGCAACACGGCTCATCTCCTGGGTTAAATCGCATGTGCTTGGGTCGACACATGTCACCCATGAAGTTGCATGCATTCCATAATCATGCGTTCCTCCCTAGGAACTTAGGACAAAACATAGATTTCACATGGCTTTTTGGAATAATATTAAAATATTGTTCCCAAGGACTTAAGCCCCTAGGATTATCCCCTAGGCTCAACACTTAGCCTCTCTTTCCCACCTTCTAGCCCCCAATCCCTTACCCATTCTATGGAAGCTTAGTCCCCCATCACTCATTCATCATGGTGGTTCTGCACGCAACGGTGTTTATATTTTTATTAATGTTCTGCATGATTACATATACAAAAGCAGGCTCCCGACCTAATAACACATAAGCCCACCAACTTATATAAAATTGGCTCACCAGCTTATAAAACATAATTACATTTCATAATGCAAGCTTTACACTTCATAGACATGATTTACAACAGGGCTCGACCTTGGGGACATTACAATTCCCTCCCCTTATTTTTGCACTGTCCTCAATGCAACTTTACACTGCATCTGTAAGATTTTAAAATTTTTCAAAACGATGCGGGTAGTCTGCCTGCATAACATATTCATGCTCCCATGTCGCGTCCTCAGGACCGTACTAGGTCCACTAGACCTTTACAAGCCCTATAGCTCGATTCCGGAGCTGTTTGTTTTTCCTGTCCAATATCCACACAAGATGCACTTGCATGACACCTTCTTGTTCCACTTGAATCACATTCCAATCAATAACATGATTAGCATCTGGTATATATTTATTAAGCAATGAAAAATGAAACAGATTATGTACAGTCATAGATGCAAGTAATGCAAGCATATATGCAACTGGCCCAATCCTTTCCAAGATTTCAAATGGCCCACAAAATCTGGTTGCCAACTTGGCACAACTTCTCATCTTTAGGGAACTCCTGTTAGCTTTCACTTTCAGGAAAACATGATCACCCACTTTGAACTCTCTGTGGGTTCTATTCTTATCAGCATAACTTTTCTTCCTGTCCTGGGCAGCCTTCAAATTCTACTTAATTTTTATCATTTGGTCCTCCATCTCCTTGAGCAACTCTGGCCCAACTACTGCTCTATCAGCTGGACTATCCTAGCTCATTGGAGTATTTCACTTTCTTCCATAAAGTGCTTCAAATGGGCTCATCTTCAACGATGCACGATACCCATTGTTGTAGGAAAATTCTACCAAGTGCAGGTAGTCTTCCCATCTTGATGGTTTGTCCATCACATATATTCTCAATATGTCTTCTATTACTCTGTTCACCCTCTCTGTCTGTCCATCAGACTCGGGATGATAAGCTTTACTAAAGTTCATATTCGTTCTGAATCCTTTGAACAATCCTTTCAAGAAATTTGTGGTGAATTTCGGGTCCCTGTTAGACACAATTGTTTTAGGAATTCCATGCAATCGTGCCATTTCCTTCATGAAAATATCAACAACATCTGCTGCCTTGTGAGTAGTTTTCAGTGGAATAAAATGGGTAGCTTTTGTAAGCTTGTCCACCACTACCATGATTGAATCATGCATCTTGGTTTGTTCTGGGAAATACCGTAATAAAATCCATCATTACTACTTCCCACTTCCACTCATGAATGGGTAAACATTGCAGCAACCTTGTTGGGTGCCTATGCTCAGCTTTAACTTTCTGGCACTCCATACATCTGGCGATGTATTCAGTGATCTCTCTCTTCATACCTGGCCAAAAGTAATGGCTCTTGACCACTGCTACAGTTTTCTAATATCAAGGGTTCCCTACATAAGGTACATTATGCATCTCCTGCAAAATCATTTGTTTCAAGCACTAGACATTGGGTACAAAATTTTTGTTCTTGTACAACAGTATTTCATCTGTTTCCAATTTATAAACTTCCATCTTCTATGGCATCTTACCCTGCTATAGCTTGGCTACCAATTCTCTCTACTGCAGATCTACATTTCCAACCTCCAGAATTCTATTTTTAATATCAGTCCGATACATGCTAATGGTTGTAGCATGTAATTCATGCACCCTCCTGCTGAGTGCATCAGCCACTTTATTCTCCTTTCCTTTGATATGCTTGATCTCAAAGTCGTACTCACACAAAAATTCCAGCCACCTACTTTGTCTAGAATTTTAGGTTGGCTGATCAAACAAATATTTCAGACCGTTGTGGTCTGTTCTCAATTCAAATCTCCTTCCCATGAGGTAATGTCTTCATTTCCTCGGAGTGTGAATGATTGCTGCCAACTCCAAATCGTGAGTGGCATAATTCTTTTCATGCTCTTTCATCTTCCTGGACTCATAACAGATTACAAATTCATTCTGATTGAGAACTCTTCCCAACCCTTCTTTACATGCATCTATGCACACCACTAAATCCACATTTGGATCTACAATCCTCAAGATTGGAGCATTGGTTAACAACTACTTCAATTGCTGGAAACTTTTCTCACATTCTTCAGTCCACTGAAACTTTTTCTCCTTCCTTTGCAAGGAAGTGATAGGGTGAGCAATCTTTGAGAACCCTATGATAAACCTTTTGTAATAGCTCGCTAAACCCATAAAGGATCTAACTTCTGCCAAATTCCTTGGCACTAACCATTCTCTAAGGGCCTCAACCTTCTCAGGATCCACAATGATCCTTTCTTCTGAAATAATGTGCCCCAAGTAATGGATCTGCCTTTGATAAAATGAACATTTGCTCAACTTGGCATACAGCTAGTGTTCTCTCAACACTTGCAACACCATCCTCAGGTGTTGTTCATGTGCTTATTTTGACTTGGAATACACCAAAATGTTATCCAGGAAGACTATGACAAACTTGTCTAGATAGTCCCTGAATACACCATTCATGAAGCACATAAAAATAGTAGGTGTGTTTGACAGCCCAAACGGTACCACTGTGAACTCGTAATGACCATACCTTGTTCTAAAGGAAGTATTACTGATGTCTTCATCCTTAATTCTTACCTGGTGATATCCCGATCTGAGATCTATCTTCGAAATTTTTTTTGCACCTTTCAACTAATCGAAAAGATCATCGATCCTCGGTAGAGGATACTTGTTCTTGATAGTTACTTTGTTCAACTATCTAAAATCAATGCACATCCTCAATGTCCCATCCTTCTTCTTCATGACCAGGACTGGGGCACCCCAAGGTGACATGCTTGGGCAAATGTACCCCTTCTTTAGAAGCTCTTCAAGTTGTAATTGCAACTCTTTCATCTCGGGCGTACTCATTCTTTAAGGAGATTTCGACACTGGAGCTACTCCAGACATCAAATTTATAGAGAAGTCGATATATTTCTTTGGAGGTAGTCTGGGTACATCCTAAAATACATCTTCAAACTTTGTTAGTACCACATGGTCTCCAATCTTTGATACTTCAACTCTGGATGCTTCCTCCACATGGGCTGCAAACAATTGACAGCCTTTTCTGTAGCACTTCTTCAGCTACATTGTTGATATTTCTCTAACAGTAATAGCTCTAGGAATTCCTTGGACTATTTTCCAATTTCCCTCCTCATCCAAGCATGTAAATTCTTTGTTACGATAGTCCAGGAGGGCATGGTGCTGGTCCAACCAATCCATCCCAATTAAATAGTCATAAAAGCCTAAAGGAAGAATATTCAATTCATCCTTCGTGCTCAATCCCTTCATGTCCATCAGACAAGACTTAACCAACTCACTGAATTTCCTCTTGGTTCCTGTAGCCAACTTCACTAACCAAGAATTTTCATGTTTGCTTCATGATAAATGCAAACGTTCCACCACTCTAGGGTCTATATAACTATGGATAGCCCCTAAATCAATTAAAATAATAAATGGTTGGTTGTTAATCATACCTTCCACTTCAATCGCGTGCGCCTGAAATTCATCGTGCTTGTTTTCCAGGGCCACATAGATCCTTGGCATTCTACTGCCCATGTCCTCCACTATTTTAGCTTGTTGAAAATTATGGATAGCTCTTGCTTTGCCATTTTTATGGGGACAATCTCTATACTTGTGGTTCTCTTTACAACCCCAACACTGAATGGGCATCTGTCTCAACCTTTATTCTCCCACTTCAGCCATTCTCGGCTCTCTAAATGATGGATGTCCTTGAGGACTATTTCTGAAAAAGGGAGGTTTGTTTCCCTTCTGCCTCAGTTCTTTCTTAAACTTATTTTGGTCATCCCAAGCCTTCCGAAAGGTAGGATTTTCTCTTTGTTGTTCACATAAGCATTTCACTCTTCTTATTGTTTCTTCCATAGTCTTAGGATCATCATACTGAATATTGTCACCAATGTGAGGTGGAAGTCCACTCAAATACCTCTAAATATTGATAGCCTCATCTTTGATGAATGGAGCATACTTCAGTAATTACAAAAACCTTTGTTCGTATTCATCAATGGTCATGTTTCCTAGCTTGAGTTGGAAGAAATCCTTCATCTTTCTTTCATAGTATCTCTTAGTCAAGTATTTCCTCTCGAAATACCTCTTGAATTCCTTCCATGTGATATATTTCTCTCTAACGTGTTGCACCTAGACAAGTTGATCCCACCACATGGATGATTTTCCTTTTAGTTGATACATCACAATTCTTCCTTTTGCTTGAGAGGAATAATTCTGTAGTTGGAAATATTTCTTCATGCCAAGAAACCATGTTTTGGCATCTTCCTCCTTCTTATGTTCTCCATCAAACGTAGGAGGCTTAATCTTATTCATTTCCCCTTTCAATTCATCCATCCTAGATCTCTTGTGATTTCTAGTAGGAAATGGGCTTGAACTATTGTGTGCTTCCCTACTGGAATTCTTTGGGGAGCAACGACAATGTCTGCTGACACTCCTTGATCTTCTTTTCCTCTTAGGGGTCCTGTGATTCTCTGTCTTGCTTGGGTCACTCTCCTTTTCCAATTTCCTTTCTATTCTTTCTAGGTTCTTCAACATCTTTAAGCTGAATTCACCCTGTCGATCCCTGATCCTCATGAGATTTCGGCTATCGGCTCGATGAGCCTGGGTTTCTCTCTGCATCTTTCGATGATTTTCATCATATGTCCTTCCTTATCGATCTCTTTTCTATGCCCATTGGAGTTCGATCCTTCGACTCTCAAGTTGATATCCCTTCCTTCTCTTTTGTTCTTTGAATTGGAGGTAATCAACACCTCTTCCATTTGTATACTCGGTGTCGATTTGTGGCTATCCTGACACTCATTGAACTTTGCACACACAACGTGCAGTCAACTGAAGTTTGTCAGGCCTTAACCCCTTAATAAAACTACAACATTCATAAACCAACGTGAGTAAGAAAACGTTTTGATTCCATGAATTTTCTGAGCTCTATTGTTTGGTTTGATTGATGTCATTGGTTGATGTCAAGTAATTGATTGATATGATTCCCTTGATGATAATGTTATATGTCCAAGTGGAAACCAATCGATGCAAAGGTAAACAAATGGATGAACTCAAAGTGGTCCCCTTATGGGTGAAAGCCCTCATGGGACATGCATATCAGGAATTATCCTATAAGAATGGTTGGAGGACCCATGATCTCATTATTTTCTTATCGTGATAAGATTGTACAAATGGATGAACTCAAAGTGGTACCCTTATGGTGAAAGCCTTCACGGAAGATGCTTTGCGGAGTAACAGAGAACACAGTAGCAATTATGGAGTAATGAGATGAAGGTCAATTTGTCGAGGGGAAAATATCCTAGATGGGATAGGATTCTTGTCATGTCATTTCGATTGGTATGTGGAGCGTCACATAATTCCTCACCGGTTAGAGAGTTGTAGAAGTTGGAATGAGGTTTGGAGGTAATGGACCCAAGTTTTATGATGGATCTTGGTATGAGTTATGATATATTTTCAGATAATACTATTCTATATGGATGAGTACATTTCGTATCAATTTCTAGTGGTTATGTAGAGAGCGTCCATTAACTCCTCCATAGGTTTGAGAGTTATGGCCTTAGAAGTTGGAGGACCCTCATATGTCATCTAGAAACCCCAAAAGTCAAAGAAGTCAAAGTGACTAAAAAATGACCAAATGAATTGAAAAAATCAAGAAGGAATATTTATGGGAAAGTGGTTAACCCTGGTAAGGAAAATGGGTTAAAGGGACCTATAAAATGGGTTAATATTATTTATTCAAGGTGGATTATTTAAATGAAATGAGAGAGTGGCAAAATCAAGAAATGTAAAGTAAGGTGACAAAATCAGAAGGAATATTTATGGAGAATTGGTTAACCCTAAAATGGAAAATGGGTTGATGACCTAGAAATGGGTTAATATTATTTCAATAATAATTTTTAATGGAGAAATTAGAAGTGGACCCAACCCTAAAATAAGGGGAAGAGTGGGGACCCAAGTGACCTAGAAGATGTTTTTAGGAAGCTACTTGGAGTGTATTATAAATGAGAGGCAGGCTCTCTCATTTGAATCACACTTGAGAATATTGAATATATATATGTGTCTGGGGTTTACAAATTATATCTTAGCATAAATTAGGAGGAAGGTGTAGTAAAGAAGGCCGAAATGCAAAGGATAAATTCTTTTTTGAAGGTGCTTTCTATGGTATGTTATTTTCAAGTCATCTCACCATTTTAGCTATAACTTTTTTTTCTAATGATTCAGATCCTAAAATTCTACGTGAAAGTGAGAAAACATATATCAAGTATCTATGGTTCGAAATTCAGCTTGTGGAGTGCGTTGTATTTTAGAGTTACCTTTCTGTGGAAAATAGGGTTGTGGCCAGGTCCTTAAACTAGTCAAAATCAGTGTTCCAGTAAAAGTCATAGCGTCTTCATACCAGATCAAATTCATGAGACCAAATGTGTTGGTTGGGGTAAAGTCTGTAGTATTCTTTGTAATAGTTTCAGATCATTTTAACAAACATTTTATCTTGGGGCACTCTCTACAAGGACGCTCTCTAAGATAAGCGAGGAATTCAGAAAGGTTTGTCATTTTTACTATAACTCATTTTGAGGAGAGGGGTTACAAGTAGTTCCACTTGGAAGTGCATAAAAAACACTGAGAACATTGTATATCATTTTAGATCTTTATACATTCTGAGTTCAAAGTTATGGTTATGATTAGGGTTGTTGACTAATCAAAACTAGGCATGAGACTAAAGAAAAGTTTGATGAAAATACTAGTCTCTTCTTTGTTAAAGTTAAGGAAGGTTTAGGGAATGTGATCAAATACGGTCTATTTGAGCTACAAATCAGATTTTGATGATGGGGAATTGATGAGGGATTTTGGTTGAGGTACATGTTGAGTACATGGTTGAGACAAGTAGTTGATGAGTTAGCACATACATGAGGTGTATGGTGATGATGTTGGTACATATTGATGGTCATTGTTGATGAGTGGTTGACACATGATTGGTATATACTTGGTACATGGTTGGATGCACTTGTTTATAGTGCAGGTTGATTCTAGGGTTGTTTGGCTTGAGGGTTGGTGCATGGTTGATGCTCTTGTTTATAGTGCAGTTGATATCATTTGAGTTGTTACCTCTCATCTCGGTTAGTCAGAGTACAAGTGGAGTCTTGCATATAGAGATGGTGCTCTTGTAGAGTTAGATTCTATTAGGTTGTTCAGCTGATAAACCCCAAAGTTGTAGTCCATAATAAAAAGAAAATTGTACATACATCTTGTGTTCTTTTTGTTCATTGTGGTGATGACATTGATGATATTCCATCCATCCATCCATTTCCGTCCATTTCCATCCATCCATTCCATTTCCATCCATTCCTTCCATCCATCCATCCATCCATCCATCCATCCGTCCATTCCATTTCCTCCATTCCATCCTCCATCCGTCCATCCATCCATTCCATCCATTTCCTCATTCCATCCATCTCCATTCCATTCCGTCCATCCATCCATCCTTTCTCGTCCGTCCATCATCCTGTCCTCCGACTCCATCCATGTCCTCCACTCCTTTCCTCCATTCCATCGTCCTTGCCCCTTGCATCCTTCCCTCCACCCTCCTTCCTTCCTCCATCCATCTCCATCCTTCCATTCCATTCATCTCCATCGTCCATCCGTCCATCCATCCTCCTTTCCTCGTCCATCCATTCCTCCGTCCTTTCCTTTCCTCCATCCTCCTTCCTCCTTCATCCATCCATTCCTCCATCCATCCATTCCATCCATTCCATTGTCCATCCATCCATCCATCCCTCCTTTCCATCCGTCCATCCTCCATCCATCCATCCATCCTCCGTCCATTCCATCCTCCATTCATCCATTCCATTCCGTCCATCCTCCATCCTCCATCCATCCATCCATTCTCCGGTCCTCCATCCATCCTCCATCCTCGGCATCATTCCTCCAATAAGGAAAATGGGTTAAATTGACCTAGAAATGGGTTAATATTATTTCAATAATAATTTTAATGGATAAATTAGAAGTGGACCCAACCCTAAAATAAGGAAAGTGGGGCCAAGTGACCTAGAGATGTTTTAAAGGAAGCTACTAGGAGAGTATAAATGGGAAAGGAGCTCTCTCATTTGAATCACACTTGAGCATATTGAATATATATATGTGTTTTGAGGTTTACAAATGATATCTTAGCCAAAATTCTGAGGGAAAGTGAAGAAAGAGGAGGCCGAAATGCAAGGAAGGACAAATTCTTTTGAAGGTGCTTTCTATGGTATATTATTTTCAGGTCATCTCACCATTTCGCTATAACTTTTTTCTATAATGATTCAGATCCCTAAAATTTCGATGAAAGTGAGACAACATATCAAAATATCTGTGGTTCAAAATGGCAACTTGTGGGTCATTGTATTTTTTGGAGTTACACTCTATGGAAAATAGGGTTTGTGATCCACGAAACTAGTCAAAATTAGGTGTTTGAGTAACAACGTCATAACTTTTTCATATGAGATCCAAATTCGATTGAGACAAAATGTTTTGGTTAGGTAAAATTCTTTGGTAGGCTGTGTAAAGGTTTCAAATCATTTCATCAAACATTTTGTGTGGGGCACTCTCTGAGGGCTCTCTAGAATAAAATGAGAATTGATAAGGTATGCCATTTTGCTATAACTCCTTTTACGAGAGGGTTCCAAGTAGTACCACTTGGAGGAATTGTATAAAAACACTAAAGAACATTGTGTATCATTTTATATCTTTATACATTATAGGTTCAAAGTTATAAAGTTACTTCTAAGAGTTAGGGTTGTTGACTAATCAAACTAGGCATGTGAGACTAAAGAAAGTTTGATGAAAATGCTAGTCTCTTATTTATAAAGTTAAGGAAGGTTCTTGAGGGATATGTGATGAATACGGGTCTATTTCAAGGCTACGTCATATTTTGATGATGAAAATTGATGAAGAGGGATTTTGGTTGAGGTATGTTGAGTGCACATGGTTGAGACAAGTAGTTGATGAGTTAGCATACATGGTTGTATAGTTGATGATGTTGGTACATATTGATGAGTCATTGTTGATAGTGGTTGACACATGATTGGTATATACTTGGTACATGGTTGGATGCACTTGTTTATGAGTACCGGCCTGTGATTCACGAGGTTGTTTTAGTGCAGGGTTGGTGCATGGTTGGGCCATCTTGTTTATAGTGCAGTTGATATCTATTGAGGATTTGTGCCTCATCTCAGTTAGTCTTGAGAGTAAGATGGAAGGTATTTCATATAGAGCTGAATTGCTCTTGTAGAGTTATGCCTCTATTAGGTTATTTGTTGATAAACCCCAAGGATTATGAATTAAAAGTAATAAAAAGAAAGAGTGTACATACATCTTGTGTTCTTTGTGTGTTCATTGTGGTGATGACTTGTTGATATATTGTTGGTATATTTGTGGTGATGACTTGTTGATGATATATTGTTGATATATGTTGCTGATATGTGATCACATATAAATGGTTATAAATGACAACAATGAGTAATGAATAAATTTTGAATGCTAATTGATGAGTTTTTGTGCAAGAGGCAAGTTTTGGGAAAAAGAGCCCCACACTCATTCACCCCCCCCTCTAAGTGTGGTAGGTGTGTCCAATAGATTTGTGGCTATCCTGACACTCATTGAACTTTGCACACACAATGTGCAGTCAACTGAAGTTTGTCAGGCCTTAACCCCTTAATAAAACTACAACATTCATAAACCAACACGAGTAAGAAAACGTTTTGATTCCATGAATTTTCTGAGATCTATTTGGCTCTGTAAATTTCAAATGATATCCCCCTCTTTCTTAGTCCCTAACCCATGCAATCATGGGTCATGACCAAACTCGAGACCACTAGGTGCTACCTAGATTTTTGGCCTTCAAAATTTTTTAAGGCACACAGAACTATCTCCCGAATTTTCGATTACCAAATTCACGAAATCGGGTGGATCAACAGTCCACGTTTACTCATCCTCCAAAGGATGAAATCGACTGTGGTCCTTCTGTCATCAAAGTTTTTGGGATTTTGGGGCTTCAAGGTTTCTGGTTTCGGGGTTTTGGGCCCGAAAGTTCTCTCACTCGCTTCCCTCTCCAACTCCCAACTCCTGAACTTCCTACCTCTCTCCCCCTGGGCCCACAACAGAGTTGTTGCTAACCATATTGGTGACATGTAGTGTACCTAAGAAGTTCCACGTTACCTTCAGTGACATCATCAGGTCCCACCATGCTCACTTTTCTTTTCAAACCACTGGCACGTGGTACACACCAATTTGTCCATTTCCATTCCAAGTGGAATCCAATGGTTAGACCTCTCTCAGATCTACGACATAGATCTTTTGGCGTTTCAGGGTTTCGAGGTTTCAGGGTTCCGATCCTAAGCTCACTATGTTTTTCCATGACAACCGAAATCATGTAATCAAGACTTACCTTCTGCTTGATCTAATGGTCAAGGCTTATACTCCCAATCTATGGTGTAGATCATTTTGTAACTTTCCGCTCTGATACCAAATTGTAACGCTCCCCCCCAGCCTTCCACCCCACTGGTTGGACAAACACTACTGTGCATAACAACATCATTCTCATACTTAATTAATAACATGCATTTAAATAAAATTAAACACATTTAACTCAGAGTAAAAACAAGATTACTGCTAACATAAATAATCCCAGGCATTAATAGTAATTCATATGCACAACAAAATACATGATACATATAAGCATCACAAGCATGCAAAACATAATATTAAGCATAATTTGATACTTATCTTTGAAACTGTGGTAATTCCACCAACCATGTGTAGGCCTTCCATGAACCTCCCAGCCTTATACCACGCTGCTCATCATGCTCAGCAGTGGGTCATCCTCAAGCTGGGACTAAGCTCCACCCAACGCAAGAAATCCTAGTCTAGGTTGAGGTTACAGGGAAAACTGCATAGAATAACCGGAAGGATTCTTCCCAAGATGCCTTTTTATGCCCACTACTCATGAAATCTCATTCCCCACATGCCTATTCTTCCCGGGCATATACACCTTCACAAGAATAGTCCATCAGTGCTTTGCCTCCCTCTCTGTGTCTCGGCAACATGCTAGATCAGAAAGTCTCAGAGCTCTGTAGCTGGTGTTGGAATCTCTCTATGAGAAAACCACTTCCCAATAGACTCTCTCACCTAGAGGGAGTTTCTCACAGGCCTAACAACATGCTTCTTCTACCACAAGCCTAACAACCTGCTTCTTCAACCAGTTTCAGCCCAATTTCCACAAGGTGAGGATAACAACAACAACAACCGGTCAATTCCACTGAGGAAAAACAAAAGGTAGCAACCGAAAGATAGTTCAGGTATAGACTCGACTCTACAAGAGAGAATGAGCTAGGCTCATAGTGTACATAGGTGACATGGCTCAATACATGGGTTTGTCACTAGTTTCAGGGTGCGTGACAAGGAATTAATTCAGAGGTCAAGCACAGATTCAAACGGTTCAGATGACTGATACCTTGGCTTCTTAGGAAAAAATTATGTTTTTCTGGTTTGCAGACTGCGTGAGGGTATGCAAAGGTAGAATACAGGGGACATGGGATTCACAGTTTAGACAATTGATGGTCGAATGGAGGAGGAACCCCCTCAGATGCAACCGTCTCCTGGAAAGAATGGGAAGTGAACCCCCAACACAACTCATTTCCTGGGTTAAATTGCATGCACCTGGGTCGACACATGTTGCCCATGAAGCTGCATGCATGCCATCAGCATGCGTTCCTCCCCAGGAACTTAGGCATGCATGTTTTTTCCAGCCCCCAATCCCTTACCCATTCTATGGAAGCTTAGTCCCCAATCACTCATTCATCATTGTCATTCTGCACGCAATGGTTTTTATATTTTGATTAATGTTTTTCATGATTACATATACAAAAGAAGGCTCCCGACCTTAACACTTAGGCTCTCCGGCCTAATAACACATAAGCCCACCAGCTTATATAAACTTGGATCACCAACCTATAAAACATAATTACAATTGTTAATGCAAGATTTACACTTCATAGACATGATTTACAATAGGGCTCAGCCTTGGGGACATTACAGGATATCCTACAGAAGTCTAATGACAAGTAGAAACAGCGCCATGATCAACATTAGGTGCCGTATAAGTTTCAGGTGGGTGACAAAGTTTGGTTGCACTTGCAGGAAGAACACCTTACAGGACCCCATTGGAAGCTTTACCCTCTCCTTTATTGGTTGTACACTATCACCAAGGCTGTGGGGGATAATTCTTTTGCACTCAATATTCCTCTTTTCCTTGGCCTACACCCAGTGTTTAATGTGGATCTCCTTTGCCCTTATTTCCCACCATTATTGGATACCTCAGAAGTAGAAAAACAAATGACACCAATAGAGCTCAAACCCAACTGCATATAACATGCATCCAATGATTATATTGTGGATATACATATCAAGGACACACGACAACAAAGGATCCAACTTTATTGAGTTGTCAAAGAAAGGCAACTCCTGCACCAAGGTAAGTGGCTCACCCGAGGCCACATTCAATAGAAATTTCCTCATTTGATGGGGGAACTCAACAAAATGGAGACCATTTCTTCCTAATGAGGGAGGATTGATCCAGATGGATATTGGTGGCCACCCAACTTTTCCAACTGGCTCAAAACAGTTTTCTGACAATTTTGGCAATTTACTATTTTTAGCAGTTTTAACTTTCGGGGCCTAAATGAAGGTTTTTCAGGATTGAGCTCCTCAATGATATATAAAGGAATGATTGAGCCCCAAAAATGAATCTCCTTGATGATACCTTTCCAACATTCTATCACACGCCTAAAACAAAGATCATATGAAAAAGTTACAACCCCGGGAAGTTGATGTACTAACTTACCTAAATGGGGCCCACATGAATTTTAGTGCTTCATCTCCTAGGGTTAGGTTTTTGGATGTCTAGGGTTTTTGGAATTCTTGATTATTGTAAAAAATCCTTCAGAGACTTATTGTAACCTTCTTCTTGCGAATGCGCACTACTGTCACATCTCTTCTCAGAGATAAACGACCACCATTCCAACAAGCTTGTTTTCACTACATTTTACAGTTTCATCTTATTTCATTGTTGAATAGAAAACCATTTTTACTATATCTTTGTTATTTTGTGTTAAGAACCTATTAAGAATCTGTATTCATTTCGTTCTTCTCTTAAAATCTGGATCAAGATCACCATATAACAACCTCAAATATTTATATTCAGATGAACTGGGTTACAAAATACAAGTGAGAATACTTCCCAAAAAACAGTTGTCTTTGAATTTGCAAAAAAATGTATAGTTCATTACATACTCTGAAAAATAAAAATGTGTGTGACATAATGAATGGAACTGGGACTGTCACAGACTACAAAGAAAATATGTACAAGAATGAAGTTTGTAGAAAGAATAAATTCGGTGATGGAAACAATAAGACCTGGCAAGTAGAAAAGAAAATTGTCAATCCTTGGTTAAAACTTTGTTAGAGTAAGTGGATGAAAACATAAGAATGTGATCAGTATCAAGTTACTATGCCGGTGTCACATGCCTTGTAATTTTCTTGTTGATGTCCTTTTATGGCTTTCCTCAGCTTTGAGCTTCATTGGTTATCTAGTGGACAACATTTTTGAACCATTCTTCGATGTAGCTCTTGATGGGCGCTACGTTGAATTCATGGTGGATTTTTATATCGAACAATTCATTTTTGAAGTCCCTTAGATCAATATACAAGTTTTACAATGCTTCTTGAATATATTGGATTTTAATCGCATAACTGACTAGCCAGGTTTTCACGTCATGTTCACCATATTCAACAATGCCATAGAAAATTTCAAATGACAGTTTTTTATAGATATGAACTTGATCATCAAATGCTTTCTTGGTTAAAACCAACGAGTTGAATATCAATTCAGGGTCCTATACTTCATTGGTGCTGGCATTGTGTTGTGATTGGGCGATTCATTGGTACTAGTACCGAGATCATTTGGGATGGTTTCAGTGAAAGAACTATTGAAGTTTTGCCTAACCATGAAATGCCTGACTTCTAAGGTAGAGAGATGAATTAACTTTTTCTTTTTTCATGGGAAAAATGAAACTAGTAGATGCAGTGCCTTGCTATTCCAACAAAAAGCATTATACCAGATATGTGACATGGGTAAAATTTACAGTTCAACTTCTTACACATACATAGTCCAGGTGTTGAAGGAAAATCTCCCTGCGGACAGGTAGATCTCCTCAAAGAGCTAGACTCTTAACTCTAAGACAGAAAGTGCTTATCATGGTCACTGACTTCCTTTTAGATCTAGGTGAACTAGTGTGTGAGAAGGAAGGAGAAAAGAAGTACATTTTACTAGGGTTTGTCCCTGCATGCTCCGAGTTGCGCTCCAATCTTTCGCTCCTCGATAAGCCCTGTAGAAAAACAAAGTATGACCACTTCCTACTCTATCAAGATTATTCCAAAATAGATCTATCTACTAAACAGAAAAATTCATGTGAGATTGAACACAAATTAGAAAGAAAGAGGCCAAGAGAATTATATTAATGAGGACAAAACATTGCTTACAGTCATAGATGGAATGCGACAGTTTCATCAAGTCCTCCTTGTCTAACCCTTGCTCAAAAGATCCATGATCCGAATGGTGATAGCTTCAGCGATTGCTCCCTATGAGATCATAGGTCTCTTGCCTCCAAAATATCTCTGTTCTAGCACCACTTATAAGATCATAAGTTTGGTGTGATTCTCCCTTTTCAGTCCTCTTTCACCATGAGAAAGCTTGCTTATATAGCCTTGGAGAGGCTCAACAACTTGAGATATCTTTGGGGTGAGTTGAGGATTTTCCTCCTCCAGTTAGATATCTTCCCTAAGATCATGGCTTGATTGAGGATTCAAATTCAATTGACTTCTAAGAATGAAAGGATCCTTCCCCCATTCATCTCAACAACTTAACTACTGCCCAGAATAGGCAGTGCTCCTTCAAAAGGGCCATGAGAGCGTTGTAGTGCTCCCTAGTAGTGTTTAGGGGAGCGCCAACACTCCTAAAGGTAGGAACGCTCATGCAAAAGGATTGATGCAGCACTATAATGCTCTCTAAAGTCTTATGGGCGGGAACCAACACTCCTGAGATAGTTATAGGGGAGCACTCTCCTCCAAAAATTTAGTTTTTTGATTGTTTTCAGATGGAAAAAGGTTCATGAGCCCAATTAACCTCTCCTCCTCTTCCAAATCAAGTTTTTTTACATGTGTCGAGTGTCCTCTTGATGTTGTTTACATGTACGACATTGGCATCATGGCAGTATGCTTCCCTGAAATTTGTGAGAAAAATACGACACTTGCGACCTTTGTAATGACGACACTTGCGACACTATCAAAGTGAGTATTTTTTATGTGTAACAGATTGCCTCCCAAAGTATGAAGTTAGAAGATAGGAACTGATAACTGAAATTCTTTGTAGACTTTCAAGCAAGGGTATAGATGCAGAGAACCTGACAAAATCTACACACAAACATCCAACAAATATTATGACATGTTTCAAACCCAAGGCAGGCATACCTATGCTTGGGTGATCAAGACTTGCAAGATATGGCCG
>SNQJ01S0020538.1:20473-37095 GCA_010110895.2 Picea sitchensis | reverse complement strand
AAAAGTACATATCAAAGTGATCACTCAACCCAGGGTCTTCTTACCGATCTCGATGTAGTATAGATATAACCATGTGAATAGATGTCCCAATGTCAAACATGGTAGAAACCACTTGATTACCAGTCAATGATGTAAACTGTTAACAAGCACGAGGGAAATCACCATTAATGTCAATGATTCCCAAGGTACTCTAGTACATTCCAACGAATGTGAATGGATGAGATGAAGTCAAAAATTCATGGAATCATCCTATCAGAGGTCAATGATGTAAACCCTCGAACATGAGGAGGCCTGCCATTGAGGCATGCAAGTCCCAAAGTACTAACTAGTTTCTAAGGCTAGTTTCTGGATAATGTGTTGAAGTCTATAGAAATAGACTCGTCGAAGGAGGGCCTTGATGTATCTCCCATCAACGACACGAAACAGATATAGAGATGTAATTGGTAGATCAAATGAACATGGACTGACATGGGTATTGAGACAATATATTTTTTACGGATGACTCTCGAGGTGGATACTTCCCTTGAACACTGAGGCACAACAGCAGAAACATGACATGGACCAAATCTTGATGATGCAGTGGATGCTATGAATTTCATCAGGTGACCCAAAGGAGTAGGAAAAACTTAGAGGATTGGTTCAGTGTAGAGGTTTAGCAGATTAAGATGTGTGCAAAGACAAAGTGCCATGTTCAAGGGCGACTCTAAGAGTTACTTGGTAATGTTCTCAAAAAACTGCTTGGCTTGCTTCTTTCAATTTTTCCCCCATCCAGATAGACAAGTACCTTTTTTTAATTTAATGAGCTTGAGGAGGATAACACATGCTCGATAAAACTCACATTTGGTAAGTTCCTCTTCCTTTGTTTAATGAACTGGAAGAAGTAAGGGTTCGATCCGATATGGGCCTGTCGATGTTTTGTTTAGCGAGTCCAAAGATAGAAAACTCAAAGGTTTTTCATGATTATAGAGTCTGGAAAAACACTTAAAAGAGAACTCTCTCAGTTCCTTTTTTCATAAAGTAGTCCGAGGAGACCAAAAAAGAGATAAAGTATTGCTCAATAGATGTTTTCTTCAAATACTTTAACAAGCGTGAAGAGAACAAGGTCGCTCGGTAATCTTTTCATGTTTAGAGAGTCTGAAAAGAAATTAAAGATGACTCCAATGTTGTCCTTTTTCGTAATGTTAGTCTTGCGAGGCTAAAAAAGAGATAAATTATCACTTGAAAGACACCTTTTTAGACCGTTTAATGAGTGGGAAAGGAAGCAAGATCACTCAGCAATCTTTTCATGTTTAGAGAGTCTGAAAAGAGCTTAAAGGAGACTCTAGGGGGTTCCTTTTTCGTGTATCCATACTGGTCCGAAAAAGAGATAAAAGTCTACCCAGATGCATTCTCATGTATTTACGAGCACGAGAAAGAACAAATACTAATCTCGGTATGCCCTCAACATGAAATCTAGTGGCTTAGCTCCAGAAAGATCAACAAAGGATGGAGACATGCCCTCCAAGCTTCGATTCATTCATCGGTTCTGAGGTCGTCACCAATTTCTCGAGTAGTTGAGAAAAAGGAGAAGGGTGGATGAAAAGAAGGTTCAAGAGAGGTGACTATTTCATTTTTTAATGAGCCTGACAGAGGAAAAGAACTATGCTCAGGGCCTTAGTTTCATTTTTTAACAAGATTTCCATAGAGAAGAGAAACTATGCTCGTAGTTTTTTCCGGATCATGGCTTCCAAGAGGATAATGCTCTGGAAAGGTACCATGTCAAAGGATAAAACGTGGTCATCGCTTCCAGGAGATCTTGGCTGGATGGAAGATAATCACTCGAGATGGAACACATGTCGAGGGTCATGATAGGAGTAAGAAGATCAGGCTCTAATAATCCTACTGAAGAAATCACCATTTCCACTACCGGATCCAAATCATCGAAAGTTGAAATCATGGGAGATGATGAAAAATCAACACCAGGAGGGGAGATAGACGCTATATCTGCCCTAATTTATTCACGAGGGGTAAGAAAAGAGGATCGGGTATGGTTATTATCTTGAGGTAAATTTTCAATGCGAAACATCTCTGGAATAGATGCATCCGAAGGAAAAGTCGAGGAAATGTGATTGATTGCAGAGAACAAGGAACGCAATCGTGATTTCATCGAGGAAACGTCAGGCGCTAATAGATGTTGGTCATATGATGAGGGAGAAGTGGTTGGGAAAGAAACGTATGATGTTTCGGCTGGACTAAGTAAAACACTGTCACTTAGTGCATCAAATCCCAATGGATGAGGTATAATCGAAGGGTCAGATGATTCCAAAGATTGATAAGTCGCGGTCGAGATCGTATCAACGGTGGCAATGTGATGTGTAGTCAGTGGAAGTGGTGTAGGGAAGGTACCCATGAGGCTAGAATCTTTTAGTAAGCCAACACCAACACTTTCATACGTGATCTTATGGTCTCCCAAGAAAGGAATATTGTTGGTAGCAGAAGCGCGAGCATCGATCGTGCAAAAATCGAACTGATCAACAGTGACAATTTTTCCCTGGTGAGGAAATTGTACACATCGGAAAATTGATGATGCAATGGTAGTCATATCATAAAACCAACTTCTTCCAAGTAACAAGTTGTAATCGAGGGGAGCATTGACCACCTCGACATCAACAGTGACATTTTTGCCACCCAATTGGATGGGCAGGGACTGTAAAAGACCATGGGGATGAAAACCTCACCCATCGAAGGCGCGTAACATCGTTGGGGATTTGTTGAGTGCTGGTGAGTTTAAACCTTTCCAACATGCTAAAGACATGACACAAGTTGAGGCTCCCTCATCCAGAATAGTTCGATGGATTTGTTGATTGTGAACAACAACATCAACTTGGAAAGCAAGTTGGTGGGAGAGTTGAGACACATAATTATCCAGGTTAAACATGATTTGATTGGACGAATTAGGATCAACAGTGCCAAGGGTGGTCAATAGCGTTCTATGTTAACTGGGGAAGTGTTGTAGAACTTCTAACGTAGACATAGCACACGGTGCTTGAGCCAAATCTTTAACAATGTTGTAGTTTTGGGCAGCACGTGAACTAGGATTAAAGGTAGCTTTTCGGATAGTTCTCTTAGGAGGGCGTAAGATAGTGTCAAATGTGGGTTTCTCAATCTAAAGTGATCCATATGGAGGATTAACCAATGGAATACTAATGGAGAATGACGATGGATCCGGTAAAGTTTCGGCACCATTAGTGTATTTTCCTTTGTCAGGGTTACCTGGTGTGTCGTAGGCCTTAGAGAGAGTGGTCAAATTGATCCCATTAAACATATAAATATGTGCACTTGACGAGGCCTCATCCTTAGGATCACTAGAAATTCCCCCAGGAGAGGGGGTTTGAGAAACCATGGGTTGTTGCTGTGGAAAGGGTTGAGTAAGAATAGTGGTTTGTGACTTCCCTTGGAAAATTTGGGCCACTTCATTATGAAGCAGACAATCTCTAGTGTAGTGATCATCACCACAAATGATACACGGGAATTTCAGTTTCTGTTGTGGTTTCTTTTCGGTAGCAGGTGTTTGATTTTTGGGTTGTTCATTATTATTTTCTGATTTATTCTTTGTCTTCTTCTTACCTCCAGATTGTTGTGAAGGGGAAGATTGAACTGCATTCACCCAAGAGATCTGAGTTTGGGGGGAGGTAGAGGAGGGTGTAGTTGATTTGGAAAAAGATTGAGTTTTGACGGAACTGATAACACCATCTGCATGAGATGAGGATGATGGCTTAGAAGGATCAGTGTTAGCTCGAGCATCATTCGGAAGAAAATCATACAAAGTACCAGATTGGGAATAAACCAAATCTAAGTACTAAGCCCAAGCAATGGCTTGTTCCTCTGTGACTGCACCACCCATAGAGACATCATGATAAATTGGAGGTAACAGTGATTTAGTAAACCATTCTTCCAAGAGCATATCAGGAATGACTACCTTGATCATCCTTCGTCGTCATCTCCACTCATGAATATGGTTAGAGATATGCACAGAGTTAGTTTGATGAAGGGAGGTCAAGAGTTCAGTACATGTCTCGTAGTGAATAGGTAGTTGAAAGTGCGTGAGGAAAGACATTGAAAGGGAATTAAAATCATGAAAAGAAGCACGTGGTAGTTCAATATACCACTTTGCTACCAAACCGGTAAGTGTTTGCTGGAAAAGATGCAAACGTATAGAATCATGCATGAGGGAGTTTGATGAACACCACAAACGGAAAGTCATCACATGGTTGTTCGGATCTTCGCCAGGGTTTTTGTCAAATTTTGGGATATCAGAAAGAAGTTTAGCTAGAATGACTGGCCAAACCAGTGAATGAGAAATAGGATCATTAGTTAAACGAGACAAGTCTAGGAGATCCAGAGTCGCAAGGAAAGGTAGTTATCGATTAATGTGCGAATGATATTGGTGTGTCATAGGAACACCAGTAGGACCATAGACCGGGTGAGGTGGATAGTTGTAACCAGTAGGTTCTCCTACATACGGTTGTTGCTGGCCAGGATAAGAAGGATTCGATGGTGCATGAGAAAAATTGGTATAACCCGGTGGGTTCTGAACATTATAGGCTGGGTGATTTATTTGCCCATGAGGAGGATAAACATTTTGGCCTTGAGAATGGTAAGGAGTAGATCCCAAAGGTGGATACACATGAGGCCCATGAGGAGGATAAGACTGTGGTCCCGGAGAACTCCAGGTGGTATTTTGGATGCCGCCCAGATAATATTTCCCATAAGATGTTCCAGGAGGGACAGGATTGGCTACTCCTCCTAGTCGGTTATTATACAAGTTCCCCCCAATGTGGGGTTGGGAAAAAATGACTCCTCAAGATACTCCCTAGGATTGTGAAGGGTTTCTAGCAAACGAGGGTTTCCCCCCTACCAGCGGTGGATGTACGACCGGGGTATAACTGGCAAATGGAGGTTGCCCTCCAGGAGGAGCATGAAAAGGAGATTGTCCCCTTGGGGGGGTAGGCCCATCATGGAAAGGTAGTCCTACAAGAGGAAATTGTTTGTTGGATGGTGGTTTCCCTCCAGCTGGTTGTGTTGGGCCAACAAGGGTCTGCATTCTTGGGTGAGAAGATGTCCCAATAGGATCATGTGGAACATGCATCGTTGTAGAGTAAAAACTTGTAGTAACATGGGTAGAGATTGAAGTGCTTTGGGGATGATTAGAGGTGATGAGTCCAACATTAGGATGGAATTGTGTCGGTGTAGCAGTAGGGTGAATAACCTGATCGACCGGGTGATTCATGGTTTGACCAGATGGTCCTGTTTCACTAGGAGGTTCATGAGGATGAAAGGGTTGTCGAATAGATTTGAAATGTTCATAGAGATTGCATCCTGATGAAGACCTCCATACATAATGAGAAGGTGTGGGATTGGTTTCTACTGTAGTGCTAGGATGAACAAGAGTACTATACTTGTCACCAAATATTGGTTCCGTGGATCCCATATATGTTTTGGTAAAGATCCTCTCAGGTAATTGTGGGACTTCTTCATCTATGATGTTCCCAAGGGGGTCTAAACGAACCAAAAATGGTTCGAGAGGAGTTACTGACACAGGTGTGGTGGGATTTTCAACCATGACCAAAGCATCTTCTATGTTATCTAACGGAGGAGAAATAGAACTTCCAATGTCAGATTGATTTTCTACCTCTCTATGGTAGTTGTCTTCTGGAGAGTTAGGAGGTAAGGGTTGATATCCTTCCAGAGGAAACCCTTGCACCCTATGTGATCAGAAAAAACCTTTATGGTCTACGGGCTCAATTGTGGAGAATAGTAGAGCACACTAAAAATCTAGGTCCAACTAACAAAAAGAAACAACATGCGCTAAAAAAATCTAGGAATCAACCAAGAAGACAAAACTTCTCTCGATGACCGTACTAGTTGGTGATGAAATCCAATGTCGTGTGATCAAGTCGAGAAGGGGCTGGGATATGGTGGAATAGTTACAATGGCGACCTGCTTAATGGACTTACACCTTGGTGCAAGCTTCCACATAGTAATTGTGGATTTACCCTCCAAGGAGCCCGAGTGAGTTTGACCAATGTCTGTTCCAGGTATAGTGAGACTTCCCTTCACCATCACCTTGTGTAAGTACCTAAAGATTATGGCAACTAAAGATACCAATTCATAGTGAGTCCCTGGGTGGGTATAGTCGACAGTATGATCTGAAACATATGGGAAGGATAACAAGTCCAAAATCAACCCAAAAGGATCCCACACATAATCGTGGGTATACCTTCCAGTGATGCCCAATATACAATCTGACCACTACAAACAGTTGAACCACAGAGGGATAATCTCTGTAATTCACCTGAATGCGACCTCATGCGCAACCCCTGTGTGAGAGGGGGATCCCAGAAAACCAATACGACAATTGGATTTGACTCTCCCTAACTCAGGATGTTAATGTTTGTTTTGAAAACTTTGGAGAGTTGTACTCATAGCCTAATCCAAAGTGCTAACCCTAGTCTACTGTTGGTGGAAGATCCTAAAAACAAAAATGTTCTAGATAGTTTTTAATTAGCATTCATTTTAGAGATGCTCTTTACTCAAAGGGTGCACGAAAGTGAAACTAATGGAATGATGACTCAATGCCCAAAAAGATGCATAGAATATGATAAGCAATCATTTCTTTTCAATGAACGCATATTTAAGGGAAAGAGAAGGAGTCATTTTCACTTTCAAACACTAATATGAAACGTCTTCAATCAATCGATTCTCAATCGAATCCAATGCAATGCTAAAACATTTTCAAAAATGCCTTCTAATATGCAAATCAAGCACTAAAATGTATCTTTTTTGTTTTTATGTGAATGATAACTAATTCAATGCAAAAAACTTCTCCTATCAACTACCTTTTCATATCAAGGAGATTTAGACAAGTATGATCAGATTTCATACACACAACACACACCCTCTTGTTGTGATTGAAGCAAGAAGCAAACATAATACAAAAGATGACAAAGAAAACTCAAACAATTCACACAAAATAGAGGTGTTCAAAGAACAATGACCTCAAAAAACCAAGTGAGAAGAGTCACAGACTTCAGATGTCCTTCACTAGAGTTCCTACTTCGTCGGATAGGAGAGGAAAAAACAACGGATCGATTTCAAGCTCTCAAAAACAAAAACTCAAAAATAATGAAGAAGGGCATAAAATATGAACAACAAGGTTTTTACTTCTCAAGAGGAAGCATGTCAAAGGCCAAAATAAGAATCTTTGAGTCACAAAGCAGCTCAGCAAGTGAAGAAACAGGGTTTGGACCTCCAAAAAATGCAATTTTTGAAGAGATTTTGTGCAAAAAGGAGATGGTTATCTAATGTAAGGGACACCAGGGATTTATAACACTCATTCCAACACCTCTAGGGAGTGTTGGCTCTCTACTAACATGGGAAGGGGGGCGCCAGGCTCAAAAAACTCATAAAAATGTCAAAAAAACCAAAATTTCAATCAAATTTTGACTGGTAAGTTGAGTGTGATGGGGTAAAGAGTCAATCAGCAAATGAAATCAGATATGAAGGGGTGAACAAGGTTATAAAACAACCAAAGGGAGGATAAGTTCTTATGAGGAAAAACTGAAACCAAAAGTTTCGATTCGATTATCCCCAGTGGAGTCGCCAGTTTCTGTTGAAGGAAAATCTCCCTGCGGATAGGTAGATCTCCTCAAAGAGATAGACTCTTAACTCTAAGACAGAAAGTGATTATCATGGTCACTGACTTCCTTTTAGATCTAGGTGAACTAGTGTGTGAGGAGGAAGGAGAAAATAAGTACCTTTTATCGGTGTTTGTCCCTACACGCTCCGAGTTGAGCTCCAATCTTTCGCTCCTCAATAAGCCCTGTAGACAAACAAAGTAAGACCACTTCCTACTCTATCAAGATTAGTCCAAAATAGATATATCTAGTAAAGAGACAAAGTCATGTGATATTGAACATGAATTAGAAAGAAATGGGCCAAGCAAATTATATTAATGAGGACAAAACATTGCTGACAGTCGTAGATGGAATGCGATAGTTTCTTCAAGTCCTCCTTGTCTAACCCTTGCTCAAAAGATCCATGATCCGAATGGTGATAGCTTCACTGATTTCTCCCTAAGATATCATAGGTATCTTTCCTCCAAAATATCTTTGTTCTAGCACCACTTATAAGATCATAAGTTTGGTGTGATTCTCCCTTTTCAGTCCTCTTTCACCATGAGAAAGCTTGCTTATATAGCCTTGGAGAGGCTCAAAAACTTGAGATATCTTTGGGGTAAGTTGAGGATTTTCCTCCTCCAGTTAGAGATCTCCCCTAATATCATGGCTTGATTGAGGATTCAAACTCAACTAACTTCTAAGAATGAAAGGATCCTTCCCCCATTCATCTTAACAACTAAACTACTACCTAGAATAGGCACCTCTCCCTCAAAAGAGCCATCGGAGCATTGTACCGCTCCCTAGTAATGTTTAGGGGATCTCTAGCACTCCTAAAGGTAGGAGAGATCCTACAAAAATGGTTGATGCAGTGCTAAAATGCTCCCTAAAGGCTTATGGGGGGGTGCCAACACTCCTGAGATAGTTATAGGGGAGCACTCTCCTCCAAAAACTTAGTTTTTTTAGTTTTTTCAGATGGAAAAAGGTTCATGAGCCCAGTTATCCTTTACGCCTCTTCCAAATCAAGTTTTTTGACGTGTTCCAAGTGTCCTTCTAATGTCATTTAGAGGTACGACATAGGCATCATGGCAGTATGCTTTCCTGACACTTGTGAGAAAAATGCGACACTTGCGACACTATCAAAGTGAGTATTTTTTGTGTGTAACACCAGGGAATGGGTAGCAATTCACCATGATGAAAAATTAGAAAAGATGACATAAATAATTTCTTCTTCCTTCTATATTGCAATTATTGGGAATTTTTTTTAATGGAAATCAACTTTTCGCAATGCAAGATGGCTTCCTTCTTCACTGTAAAACAAAAAATATATAGAATCATCCAAGAGATGTTGGTTTCACTTTATTGTTTGGTTATTCTCGTAAAAATCCATACAATTTTCTGAAAAATGGTTTTAAATGCACTAACCTGTATTATGGCTATGTCCAGGGGAGCCTTTGCTGGGTTCTATAAGAACTTTGGCAAGAGGTCCAATTCATTACCATGCTTCTTTAAGCACTGTCTGAAATTCTCACCCTTTAAAGTAGTCATTGGGTTGGGAAGTTGTAACATATTTCGAAATACTTGAAGGTATAGGGAGACCTAGGAATGGTTTCCCAATTGGTTAATCCGATGGTTCGGAATATAGTTATCGGTGTAGCATGTGACCAACTCCTTAAAGTACAAAAATTTGGGGACAAAATTTGTCGCTGCAATTCCATATGTGGAGATAACTTTCTTTTGGGAAGAAGGGGACGAGTAGTAGTACTCATAAGTTATGGAGTAGTGAAAACTGTGGTCCTTGCGCCTGAAGATATTAAGGCTATCTCCACAGAAATGTTGTTGAGCTCTAGCCATAAGTTGATGAGAACATTCCTTTAATCATAATAGTATTCAAAATGGATGGTGCAACATCATAATATAATCTCTGATAAATATTGGTTCAATTTTTTTTAATGGGAGATGTCCTCGACCTTTTCACCTTTTAATGCCAATCTTTTCAATGTGTCTGGTGAGTCGTGACTAATAAAGGCATAATTAATGTGCATTGGGAATCATGTGAAGTTGGCGAGGATGGACGATAGAAAAAACTACTCCGGAACTTTTGTGTACCTCGAAGCCTGGCAACCCATGAATCTGTGAGAACATGAGTTGAACAATCCACTAAGTATGGAAAGTTGGGGTACAATTCTTTCAAAAAGTCTAAGGTAAATAACCATTTTTCCAAAATCATATTGCATTCTTGCTATGATGATGTCATAAAAAAATTAAAATAAGAAACTAATCAGATTCCATAATATTCTCCCATTCATGCAATTTAATGGGAGATGTCCTCTATCTTTCTGCATATTAATAGCAATATTTTTGAACATCTGTGATGAGCTGTCACTATTTAAATCATATTTAATATTCGTTTGTAAGGGATGAAGGTGGTGTGGATGGAGGGGAGTGAAAAATTCTTTGGTACTTTTTTGAACGTGGGAGTCTGTGGTTGAATTGTATATCACCCATGTTTTGGATGCAATATGTGCACTCCCAACATGGTGCATAAGAGTTCGATTACGCCTACTCGATAACCCTCAACCATAAAATTGGCTAAGTAAGGAAACAAAAGGGGTCGGTCAAAATCGTTATGTCAAGATATAGATGGATATAGAATTTGTGATTCCACCACCTAGGAACCCGCTATCATAGAGGTCAAATTGTAGATAACCCAAGTTTTGGATGAAATATGTATACTCTCAACATGGTGCATGAGATTTCGATAACGCCTACCCGAGGAACCACAACCATAACATTGATTAAGTAAGGAAACGAAAGCATTATGTCAGACTCGTGATGTCAATATATAGATGGATATATAATTTGTGAGTTTTCCACCTAGGAACCCGCTATCATATAGGTCAAATTGTAGATCACCCAAGTTTTGGATGCAATATGTATACTCTGAACACGGTGCACGAGAGTTCAATAATGCCTACTTGGGAACCTGCAGCTATAAAATTGGCTAAGAAAGGAAAAAAAAGTGGTTTGTTGGACTCGTGATGTCAAGATATAGATGGATATAGAATTTGTGAGTCTGCCACTTGGGAACCTGCTATAATATAAATGTGACTAAGTATAGAAGAGAAAAAAAATAAGTGGAGCCAAGAACTTTATGATCGATAGACAAACACTTTGTCTGATAATTTTCAAGCGATAGAAATACATCAACTATGCGGCATGAGAGTTCAGGGCATGGGAGATCCATAGGGCCTAGCTAAGAATCGGCTGGAATAAAATTTCCCAAGTATTGAAATGAACAACAGCCGGTCAGACTCATGATGCAAAGATATAGATGGATATTGAATTTCTGAGTCCACAGCCCGAGAACCCGCGAGAAAATACATATGACTATACTATGTATAGAAGAAAAAATGGATAATAGAGGGGAAGAATAAAAGGGAAAAAACAGAAAGTATAGAAGAGAAAAAAAAAGAGAATAAAGAACTTTATGCATCATAGAAAAATAGTTGATCTTAAGTATGGAAAGGCGCGTTGGTCAGACAAAGTTATCATAGGCATGGTGAGGCTTGCGAGTTCGAGGAGCCTGGGATTGAATTGTAAATAACCTAAGTTTTTTGTACAAGATGTATATCCGAACATGGAGCATGGGAATTCGATAATGGCTTCGAGGGAACCAGTGGCCATAAAATTTTCTAAGTGTTGAAACGAAATGCAGTCAGTCAGACGTGTGATGTGGATATATAGACAGATGTAGAATTTCTCACTCTGCCACCCTGGGAACCCGCGAGCATAAATATGAGACTAATCATAGAACTAGAAATAGATAATATAGGGAAAGAAGAAAAGGGAAGAATGTGTAAGGATAGAATAGGAAAGATGAAGGGAGAAAAGTATTGCATTCATGACACAAGAAAACCTAATTTTGATAATTATCAAGCTATAGAAACACATCAACTATGGGAAAAATATTTTCATCCATGGAATACAACTGAAGCTCAACAGACCCTGGTCCAAGATAAAAGAGATGTTTATATCTATCTCAATAAGAGATAGACAAAATATATGACTTGGCACATTTATATGCAAGCATTCAAACGGAGTCATCGTAGGTAGAGTGAGTCCTGGAGGTTCAAGTCGGGGGTCGAATTGTAGATAACCAAAGTTTCAGGTGAAATATTTATATGAAGAACATGAGGCATGAGAGTTCGATGGTACTTACATAGGAACCTATGAGCATAAACTTCACCAAGTATGAAAACAAACGACATTCAGTCGAACTCATGATGTAAAGATATAGATGGACATGGAATTTTTCACACTGCCATCCCGGGAACCCACGAGGATGGACATGGGACTAAGTATAGAACCAAAAATGGATAATAGAGAGGAATAAGTTAAGGTAAAACATATAAGTATAGAAGAGAAAAAAGTAAGGAAGCAAAGAACTCTATGGGTCACAGATCAACACATAGTGCGATAATTATCAAGCCATAGAAACACATCAACTATGGGAAAAACATATAGCTAGACAAATTGGAGAACGTATGCAGATCAGAATTTTTTTGCAACCATACCAATGAATTCTCGGGAATATGCACTGTATTTTTGGCAGCACATTGCAATCCATCCTTGTGCCCAATGATTGTGTTCTTGTTTCAAGATAGCAACACAGAGAATACAATGGACATCAAAGCAAGTTTCTACATAGGAACACATTAAAACAAATATGAGTACAAATTTATTTATTTGAATACATCATCACAAAAAATAGAATTGACATAAAGAAAAGTCAATATACAGGAAGATATGGAGTATCCAAGGAAAAACATAACAGAGATGCAAATTAGTGTAACAAATATAAACAGAGTAAATGAAAAACAATTGTATATGGAACATGGGTAGATATATGCACATTTTCATGGATTCTTCTAAACTTCTGGTAAATAATTCTTTGTCGTGTCGAGTTCTCCACTTTGTTTCTATGAAAAAAATCACAAAACAATATGGACATGAACATAAGTTCACATGTAAAGAAAAAAACAAGGAATATGTACATAGAGTAAATAAAATAGAATAAAAGGAATAGAGTAACAGATAGTGCTAAAAGAATATACCATTTTTTTTATTTTTATTTTTTGTTTATCCATGATTGTGTATATATAATTTTTTTGTCTAAAAAAGGTTTGTGCCCAAAATCAATTACATAGCAGGTAATACTAAGCAGTTGGATAGTATGGTTTTATGCAACAAGATAGACATATATGCTTTGAAACATAAAAATATGATTTTGCAATATGTTTGATGTATATTTCATAATTCAAGTGCAATAAAAATTGTATCGTGATCAAACCAGTATGTGTACAAACCAATAAAAACTAAGAAGTTGGATAATTTGGTTTTCTGCAACAGGGTAAACATATATGCTTTGAAACATAGAAATACGATTTTTCAATATGTTTGATGTGTATCTCATTATTCAAGTGCAATACCAATTGTATCATGATCAGACTAGTATGTGTTTAAGATAAAGACGATGTACTGAGAATTGGGCACATTCGACCAAACATGGTCAATAAGTGTGTTTTGTGCATTCCTTGTGTTGTTCAGAAGAAAGAGTAAAATGTATTTGCACATGTACTTTTCCAATTATTTTGTTCTGGCATTATTTTGTAACATGTCAATATTGAAGTCTCCTACAATGACAATGGTTTCATTCAGATGCAAATGCTCCAATGCATTGGAAAGAATATTTAGTATGTTATACAATCTTGCATGGGGAGCAGGATAGAGATTAAGTATTGAAATTTCCAATCCATTTAACAATACTTTTGCAAGCACCATCTCAACATTGTTTTCTTCGAAATCTATATGGTCCAAAATTGTTACATGTTTTTCTACCAATATCATCACCCCATGTTTAATGTAAATCGACATGCAACTATGATTTGGAAATTGCTTATTTTGCATGCATAATGCCATGTATGTTTCCTGTAAGCACAGAATATCGGATTGCATTGTGTCATAGGCATTGATTATAGCATCCATATGTGCATGTAAGTTGTGTGTGCTAAGTGAGAGAATTGATACAGATGAGTTTGTTTGTATGGATTGGTAATCATACTCTAGATGCCACTTTGTATTAGTCCCGAGGCATTGCATTTCAATATCAAATTTGTGTTTGACTTTGAATTTATCTTTTGTAAGAGGACTTAGAAAATACAAGGATTCTATACTTTTGACACAAGACGGTGTTGTGTATACAAGTCCATGCATTTGAATTCCATCAAGCTCAAATGAAACACTATCAAGTGTTAGTCCTTGCGATCTGTGGACTGTTCATGCACATCCAAGTTAATTGGAATCTATTTTCGAATATTCAGTTGACATGTCTTTGTTGATGTCGATACTGGTTTTTATATTTGCAAGATAGGTGTCCAATCACTTGAAGTGTTTCAATTATATAGATAATCCAACTTGTTTTCTTGTCAGTGGCCTATATGCAGTTCATGGAACTTAATCTAGAGGACATCAAGTTTTTTTCTTTTAGTATAGCCTTTGAGTATTCCATCTGCACCATTGACCAAGCCATCCTGTGAATCATAGTTGTAGGCATATATTTCAACCAACATGTCTACTTTCAGGACAAGTTGCAAAGGTAAAGTGGTTGTATGTTCATGATGTGTCACATTTCCATGATTGTCTTCTTCGAGGTCAATTGCATTGATGATGATATCATCAATAGGAATGAGCAATATCATGAACCTGTTATGCATTGCAACATCCCTATTGATGCAGAACATGTAAGGGAAGGTTGGGTTTGTTGATGTAGGTCGCATGCACCTCAAATTGATATATGTTAAGTCATCATGTGTTTGGTTGTTTGTCTGCATTCTATTCATAATTTCAATAAATGGTTCATCTGTCTGGTGCATTGTAGTATGCAATTCAAAGAATTTAATATTGTATTTCCAGAAGTCATGCATCACTATTTGCATGTTGACTATAGGTTGTTCAAATATCAAAGAATCTTGGATGGGCTATGCCTGGTAAAGATCCCCACAGAATATCATGTCAATGTTTCCAAAGTATTTTGTGTGCACATGTTTTATGTCTCTTTGCCGGTTGTCAATTGAATACAAGAAGCGACTTCCAATCAAAGATGTATCATCTATGAAGACAATTTGCAGTTCATCATAAATATTAGACAAGGTATCTAACATTTCCTTGTTGATTGGAAGAAACTATGACTTGTTAAAAAGAATAAAAAATGCAGAGTGGATTGTTGTTCTGCCTGCATTATATGCAACGTTTCTTGTATATGAAACTATTAAGCCATTTGGTTTCATAGGATTAGAAGAATTTTTTAAATCATAGATTCATATAAGCATTTGGAATAGTGCTTTAGCTATGAATATCTTCCCTGATCCTACTCCACCTGTAAGGAACAAGTGCGTAGGAGTGTGCATATTCAAGTGTTTTTTATGCACAATGTCCTCTAGAATTGTTTGTTGTTGTCCATTCAACAGACGTCTAATTATGTGGTATTCATTATTTTCAATAAGGAAAGGATGTTTTGTGACCTGAAAACCAATATTGATACATTTTTCAATGTTTCATGCTCAAGGACGAGGCAAATATGCTTGCAAGTCATATGACTTGCATGGAGTTCTAGTTGTTTTTCGTTTTGTGAATGTCTGATCAAGATTATCAGGGTTTTCTAGTTCATTAATTGGACTTCTAGATCACCCCATGTTGGATTAACATTGTAAGTAAATATAAATTTATTGGTTTTCACTATAGTCTCAAAGGAAGCATATGCATCTTTCCATGTAGGGAAGTTATGTTTTAATCTGCTTTCATTTCCATTGAACGGAACATATAAAAATATTTTTTCTCTACCATAGTTTTCATAGTCAGTATGTTTGTTGTATTTGACAAACCATATCATAGACAGTTTTTTTTTCTTTTTGATATGGGTGCACCATTTTTTTTGTAATGCGATACAAATTCTGCTAAGCATATATTCTTAATAGGATATGGACACTAGAGGTAATAATCAATAATAGATCGACATAGCGCGTCCTCTGAATTGTCAGGATATTGTTGTAGCAAAGACAATGTTTTAAGCACACGTGTGTTTCAAGTGGAGATGTGTTTATGAAGACACATTTTCTTGAACTACTATTGACGGGAAGGGAAAGTGAAATGTGGACTTCTTGTTGAGCAGACATTTGTTGAATATTAAGTAATGTATTACCAAGCATGCATATCATTTGTATAGAATCAATATGACTTCTTTCATGTTCTTTATGTATTCTTCTGAATGCACTTGTCATGGATTTGTCAACCTTTGTCATATACGAGGTACAATACGATGTTGTAGCATATGAATTGTGGACATACTGTGCATTTGTATTTGCATTTCACATAACTGGCATTTCCTTGGAGAAATTGTTGTTCCAGATATGGGAAAGTTTTTGTTTAAGGAAAATTGTTGGTTGTTTAAGCATACATTGTATGGCTTGGATGTACTCATCCTCTGTTAATTTTAGATGTGTCAAGAAATCATCAAAGATCATTAACCCATCAAAGTCTCATTGTAATAGAAATGTGAACAAGGATCTAGATTTATAAATGACATCATTGTCCTCTAAACTAAGTGGCTCTATCATTCTTGTTGTTCTCATTGGAGTATTAAGAACCAAATATCAATATAGCGTAGAAAAACCTTAGAATAAGTACTCAATGCCTTGAAAAAGAGATAAATTTAGATAATAAGCCTCTTCAAGGGGGCAACCTCCCTATGCCCACATAAATGTAAAATTACAAGATGATTCAAAATGAAAATGTCTCCTTGGTATATATAGGAGACTAGGAGGTATAATTACAACTAATGGAATAAATCCAACATAAATAAAATAACATTACTAATGTAATATGCCCCAATTCAGGGGTAATGAGCCA
>SNQJ01S0020538.1:0-15169 GCA_010110895.2 Picea sitchensis | reverse complement strand
GTTGAGGTGTCAACCTTGTAGGTTGAGGTGTTTTAAAAGAAGGACCATTATTCTCTCTATAGCTGTTAGGATTGATCCTTCTAGTAGCCATAGCCTTATTTTTACTTTCAACATTTCTTCCCACCCTAAATGCATTCTCCAATGATTTGGGTTCCCAAAGACGAACCTCATGTTGAATGTTATCCTTTAAAGTTACTATGAATACATCAATCAAGTGCTCATATGGAATATTTGTTACCTTTATATTCAATCTTTGCAAGTTCTCAATGTGCTCTGTAATTGAACCCTTTTGCTTGAGATTTATAAATTATCTAAAGAAGGTATTGCTCATTGCATCTGCATAGTGTGCTATAATTTCTTCTATGAAAAGTTTCCAAGTGACGAGTGATTTGCAAGAACCAAGCCATAGCTACCATATAAATTGATTGGGTTCTAAATATAAAGAAGAAATTTGTACCTTTTGTGTATGTGGCACATTATGTAGATGAAAGAATTGCTCCATATGAAGTATCCATGTGATATTGATCTTAGGAATGTGGTTGGTTTTCAACCCAAAGTTGGAGTTTCTCCATTCTTGATTCATCTTCCTTTTGTCCTCCTCATGAATTTCATGGGACACCTTTTCAATTTCAGGTGTCCTCTCTATTAGGAAATTTTTCATTCCTTCCATGATATCCCTTTTTAAACCATCCATCTTAGTATCCATTATTTCCTCCAATTTATCTTCACTTGAATCCATCATCTCTTGTAGTTCATCTTTTGTCACTGTCTTCTTTTGTAATTCATTTATGTCCCTATGCATTTCTTCACCTTCATCAAGAGTCCAAGTAGGAATTTATGGAGTCTTATTTGGTGTATAAGTTCCCTTTTTTGGTGGCATGTTGGCCAAGTATTACTTTTGAACCTTGATTTTGAGGTGGTTCTACTAGACAATATTTCTTTTGCAGTATATCCAAAGTTTTGGCCCTTATGGGTATGCAATTTTTTTTTTGTAGTTTTCTGATATGTCTTCTCTACAATGCCACAGGTCTGATCAAAATTGGGTTTTCCAAGTGGAATTTACAGTAACTTCCCCACAACTTGATGACTTTTGGCCTTTCCAGGAGATATCACTTGTATAGCATTCCCCGCCAAAAATAATTGATATTAAATTCTGAAACGCGTACCCAAAATACCATAGATTGTCCACTATCTAATGCAACTAGTCTCACTCAATTTGGATACTCTACGAAGAAGTTATGATAGTTTTACTTGGAACACCTTCTTGAGACTAGTCAATAGGACTAGTCAGATACCCTATCTTCCACAGGGTGTATATACAAATGTAAGATGACCCAAAAGTTGAACCTTTTACCATAGGTACCTTACTAATTTATGTCAAAATCAGCTAGATTTCAGGGTCTAAAACATTACATAAAGTTTTTTATAGCTAAAATTCCGTAATGACTCAGTTTAGGATGATTCTAGAACCCTATATTACATAGGTTGTATCTTTGAAAGTATAAGGCCTTAGGAGATGAACTTTTAATCCAATGTACCTTTATCTTTCTACTAAATATCCTCCAAGTTGTTCCTTCTGAAACGTTGTAGAAAACAATTTATAGTGAAAATTCTACAGTGTCTCAGATGTAGGAGCGAAACCCCAAGACCTTGAGCTCTGATACCATATGTTAAGAACAAAATATAAATATAGCATAGAAAAACCTCAGAATAAGTACTCAATGCCTTGAAAAAGAGATGAATTCAGATAATAAGCCTCTTTGAGGGGGCAACCTCCTTATGCCCACGTAAATGTACAATTACAAGATGATTCAAAATGAAAATGTCTCCTTGGTATATATAGGAGACTAGGAGGTATAATTACAACTAATGGAATAAATCCGACATAAATAAAACAAAATTACTAATGTAATATGCCCCAATTAAGGGGTAATGAGCGACTATTTAGGGCTTAACATGGAGGCATGGGGAAGTTGTATCAGCAATGCAAGTTTCTTATTTTTTTACAACTTTTTGTATGATAATGTCTATGAACTTTGGCAAGTTATGAATCCAAATGATTTGTGTTGCATGTTATGTATTTGTCCACAAACTGTTCGATCTGTGAGTTGTTCTCAGTTGCATAGACCGGTGCATGCTCTATCGACATGATTATGTGCTCATGTTCACTCCCCCTATTCTGGAATTCAATCACACAAAATTAGTCTGATATTTTTCCAAAAAACATTTCATCATGGCATATCAATTTTCTCAAAGCATTTATTCTATCTCTATAGTAGCAAGTACGTGTCACTGGGTATTTTCTTATGAGTTAGTCAATGCTATCATTTTCCAGTGTAACCATTTTTTTTTACGTTTCCTATTCTTATGCAAGTGAGATATCACAGCCACCAATGGATCCCAGAAATGCTTTGCACTTGTAAATGTGATGAAAAATGCTGGCAGTCCCAATTGTCAGATCATTGCAAAAAAAAAATTATTTTTTTGTTGCAAATAATCAGGAGAGATGCAAATGTTTTTGAAATCTATGTATCCAATATCAAATTTTAGGATTTTTTCTAGGTATACTTTGTACTTGACATCTTTTGCCAACGACTTTCTTCCTTGCAGTTGGCCTTTTATTATTCACACCCACATGCAAGAGAACACTTGGTCTATTATTATGCGCATTGTTTTGAAAAACAAATTTTTTATGTGATAGGAGAAGTGACCGCTTGAATGTATTATCTCCCATCGAACTAATTTATGATAACTAAATCATTTTGTAATGTCACTGGGACATGGATCTCCATAGAACAATGTTGGGAAGTTCATTTCCTCTGCAAATTTTTCCTTGAATATTCCAAGTGGGCGTTGTCCCTCAACAGGTGAAATTTCGACAATCTTGTCTTGCAAGTCACGAATGCGCTGTGAATCATTGAATCCATGTACTAATGTCTCAGTAGGTGTTTCAGTCTCTGATTCATCACTTGTATCAAATTTACTTGCAGTTTCAAGAGTTTGTGCAGAGTTGTCATCCCCTTCTCCGAGAACATTGTTACAATTCTCATTTATACAAATGTTTTGTGCTTTGTACAGGTCCGTGGAACATAATTATTTTAATGATTTCATGACAACATGCACATTCACTTTACCTGTTTGATATGCATTCTTGTATTGCAAACATATTTTGAGAGCCACAATAATTGTCAACGTATCGCTAATTAATTGTTGCAAGGATTTTTGCACAACATCTAGTTGCACATGAACATTAATAATTGATCATGTTAAGCCCATTTAGGGTCGTTTATAGCCCTAGGGTCTAACTTGTGAAAATTCCATTCACAGAGACACAAGTTTCTCTTCGATATATGTAAGCGCACTTAGATCTAGTAGTGGTGTATTACATCTTATTTGGTCAGGCGTTACAAAGTGTGGTAGTTTTCCATTTTCAAGCAATCATTTGCATGGAAAACAAATTTCGCCACTAGAAAATGTTTTATTATTTTCTGTCAGGCGGAGGTATTATGCTTCCAAATCGAGTGTGAAAGACTTAGTGTTTTTTTCGAAATTCAATTGATCACAAATTGAACATGTAATTGAAGGAGTGTCTTTGATTTTTTTCACATAGGTCTATCTTGCATCTTTCTTCCATAGAGAAGTATGCATAGAAAGTGTTTGTTGGTTTTCATTGGTAGTAGTGCATGTTGTTGGTTCCAGCCCACGAAATGTGATTTTTTCCTCTCAGACAGTGCCATAACCATTGTGGGATATGTGGCCGTACCTTTTTCTCTTGTGTTTTTCATGAACAATTTTATTTAGCTTGTGATATGTCAGTTTTTTTCTAGAAGGAAGCATAGTAATGTATTTTTTTCTCTCATGTATGAACTTTTTAAAGTTGTGATAACTTAGTCTAATTTTTTTGTTCAAGGGCAAGATGACCTCATGGAAAATGGGATAAGTTTCATTTTGATTAAATAACATAGGATGCTTATGCAGATTCAATGTGGTTTGGATGACATTGACACTAGACCCTTAACCAATGGTATTTCCCATACCATCAATGTATTGTTTCCTCTCACGTATGACCTTTTTCAAGTTGTGATTGTTGGACACACCTACCACACTTAGAGGGGGGGGTGAATGAGTGTGGGAATGTTTTTTCCAAAAATCCCTTTTACACAAAACTCATTAGTTAGCATTCAACTTTTACTCATTAATCATTGATGTCATTTATGACCAGTTAGATGTGAACATATATCAACAACATATATCAACACTATATCATCAACAAATCATCATCACAAGGAACGTAAGATGTATGTATAATTTTCTGTTTATTACTAACTACAATCCTTGGGGTTTATCAACAACAACTGAATAGAGTAAAACTTTGCAAGAGAATTAGCTCTATAATGCAAGACGCATGTTACATCGTCAGTACCAACTGAGATGAGGCAAGAATCCTCAACAAATGTCAATCTGCAACAGGTAAGTGACCTGTCAGTAGTGTAGTGTGCATGTGTACACACCCTACTAGTAGTACAGTCCACGTGTATACGCGCCCAAGCAATACTAAAACCTGTGTATATTCTCCCAAGCAATACTGCAGCCTGCGTATACCTTCTGAGCTATTAGGGTTTGTTTTTCAAAATCAACTCAGATTCTCTGCAACTAATTTATCATTCTCTTTTGTTTTTCATTGACCATCAGCCAGTCATAATACATCTAAGATCTCCAATATCTTATTCATGCTCCACAACCAATCAATATGAATACTACTCAATCATGCATAAGTAATCAACATACTATAGCCATCATATCAATATTGAATCATAAGAGTGTTTCTCACTCCATCAACCAACATAAATCACATCATATAAATCATACCAAGAATGCCCTAGGCATTCACAACACAATAAGAAATGTTATCCATCAAGACAATAATGTAACCATACCAGTGTCTCAGTGATAGATCTAAGCACATAGATTGTAGATATGGAACCTGCTTCAGTCTTCAATAGCTTGTCATCATCTCAACCAAAAACTCTCCATGATTTTATCCCCTGTACGCTCCCTATACAAAGAAAACCCACATATACACACCTTGTACACAGACAACCCACATATTATACACACCTTGTACATAGACAGTTTGCATATATGCACCCTATATACAGACAACTTGCGTACGCACAAAAAAATAGGGTTTCTAAAGATCCAAGACTTTTGTCGTCAAGATCTTCACTATTGCCGAAACTTTGATGCATCCATGAGATCCTCCTCATGCTCTCTTTCTCAAAATAGATATTCAATCATTCTGAAGAGATCCAGACCAAAATTCTCTCACAATAATCTCTCATAGGAAGCTCTCCATCAATACTCCAAAAGATATTCTCACAAGAATCTCTCCATTGATCCATAAAAAGGATATTATGCAAGAGTCCATAACTGTCTTATTTATACTTTCATTCTCGAGGTCACTTTACCCACTTTTAGGTTGCTTAACCTATTTTCCTTATTTTAGGGTTAACCACTTTCCATAAATAGAAATTTCTCCAATATTTTATCATTTAAATATTCCTGCTTGATTTTGTCACCTTACTTTATCATTTAAATAATATTTCTTGATTTTGTCACTTCTCTTTATTATTTAAATAATCCACCTTGACTTTGTCATTTTACTTTATCATTTCAATAATGATTCCTTCTTTTAGGTCACTTTGACTTCTTTGACCTTAGGGGCTTCAAGCCTTCATATGGGGGTCCTCCAACTTTGTAAGGCCATAACTCTCAAACCGTGAGGAGTTATGTGGCATTCCACATACCACCATAAATGGCATGACAAGCACTATCCATCTAGGATAGTTTCACCAACAATTTCATTGATCTTAAACTCATTATTCCACATACAAGCATGGTTCCTCCAACCATTCTTCTAGGATAAGTCATTCCGCAAAGCATCTTCCCATGAGGGATTTCACCATAAGGGGACCACTTTGGAGTTCACCCATTTGTGCACCTTATCAATCATGATAAGACAATAAATGAGTCATCTATACATTTTTTCATCATATCAATGAAACCACATCGATCCATGTTCATCATGTATCCTCATCAAGGACAATACATATTACCTTACATCAATCATTAATCAATCAATCCTTTGGCATCAATCAATCACTTGACATCAATCAATGACATCAATCAATCAAACATTGGCATCAATGACAACATGATCCAACAGTGATAAGCTACTCTACATTTTTTGTTCAATCCCTCTATGGCCTGATCACAACTGCGATGAGTTTCACGGATGAACTTTTTCAAGTTGTGGTAAGTTAGTCTATGTTTTTTGTTGAAGCCTTGCATGGCCCCATCACAACTAGGATAGGTTTCATTCTCTTTAAATAACATGCTACGAGTATGGACATTCGATGCAGTTTGGGTGGCATGGAGAGTGGACCTTGAACTAATGGCACTTCCCATCAAAGGTTTATAATGGATATGTGGAGTATATGTTTTCAGCGAGATGATGTCAATCGTTCGATCATAGTTTGAATGAGTAGACCAGGAATGGACACTATCATCTGGTAGAGTCGACCAAACCTGGATATTTACTCTAAATATGATAGACAACCATTGCAAATAGAATCTTCCACCCTCCACATTTCCTTTTTCATATGACAGTGCCATGTTTACAAGGTATTTTTGCCAACTTCCAATTGTTGGCATATTTTCTAGGAGATATGGTGAAATGTGACGAACCACCAGTTTCATACGACAACAAACCTCTCATAACAAGTGCAAATTGTTTTTTGTGTGTGCGTGCATACAAGGGTAATATAGACATTATACTCTACGTCGCAACATGGCGACGAACATGACGCATGCAACTGCGACAACTACATAACGACCTAAGATGCACATCAAGCATCTGGAAGAAATGAACGACAATCAACCAACGAAAAAAAATAAAACAGACTACCCACCCGTCCTACCCTGCAATGGTTAGGATCTCCAGGACACATAAGAAACGCTCAAGCCCAGGTCCCCATCAATTTTGACCATTTAAATTCTTGGGGCTAGCGACTGTTCTGAGGAATAAGGAGGTGTCTACATCCTGCCTGACACAAGCAGACCAAGCTTACTTAAGCTAAGGATAATCATCCTAACAACCCAACATTAATTACACAAGTAGCTAGAACCCTTACAGTGAACAACCAAGAACAGTAAATATTTATAAAACCAAGTACAAACATTAATTAAAATAACAACAACACCCTCACCGAGAAGTGCAAGCTAAACGCGATTTCATTCAGCATCCCAACCCATCACCCAGACTAAACTAGTGAATATTACCATCTAATTAAACATAGGTTACCATTCTAAACGAGGCATGTCTAAATGCATTTTCTCATTGATGTTCAATCTAATTTACTCTTATTACAATTTAGGTTGAGAAATTCTAAATTATACAATGTCATCGAGGTTCCATCTACCTTAGTCATAAGGGCACATCACTAATCAAGTATAACCTTCATTGTGGTTAATCTTTAAAATCTAAATAACAGTAAGGCACTCTAATTTGCAAGTCTATATTAATAGGTGTTAAAACTGAAGGACTAGTTGGGTCGGTTTAATTGAAGGGTTGTCTATTCAAATGAAGAGACGACAACAAGATGCTAAAAAGAAGGGGTGGTATGAAGTAAATATTTAAAATATCCAATCTATAAAGCTACCGTGTAAATTTCATGGTCTGTCCATGTAAAGGCTAAATCAATGTTGTCTAAATTAACAAATGCCCTCCCAACATAAATTTTACTGTCATTAATTCACCAACCATTCAATAACCATCATTTAATAATCTTACTGCCTTTGTTATAACTATCGTTTAATAAATTACTGCAATTTCCATCTGTCATTTCAAATCTCCCATTTAATAAATTCTTGCCATTCAACTGTCCTGTAGTAAATTCTTCCATTTCAAATCTGATTATCCTTAAGTACCATCTAACGCAATCTGCATTAGCAATTTAAAAAATATACACACAAGGCTACCAATTCCAATATAATGTTATTATTCGACACTAAAACAATATTATTTTACAAGTGCTATCTAACATTGCTAGCATAAAAAGGTGAAACCGGTTGACTCTTACGCTTGTTGTCCCCAAAGGTTTAACCATAAAGATAGAAAAAGGGGATTTAAGTCCAAGGGGGTATTCAAGGATATCGTTGTCCAAACTAAGTCACCATTCATTAATGTTGTCTCAATCCTCAACTTATTCTATTCCACAATCCCTATTAACCATGATTTACTGCTGACAAGGAGATAGAGCTAGCTAGAAATTACACAATGACTGTCTAGAAATTACTAAAATCGCGGGGTGGATTCGAACGCAACATTGTCAGAGTTTTTAGAAATCCAAGGGGGGCATAAAATCCAAGAGGCAAATGGTTGGGAGCCACAATTCCTGGGTGTGAAGTCGGGTTAAATACGGTGTAAAAGAAAAAGAGTCTGTGACTGTCAACGTTGGGGAAAGGAGCACAGGTAAAAATCCCAACAGTGTTGAACACACCAAGACTTACATTTGTGGTAACAACAACACTGTACCCATTAAATGGTAAAGAATTCATGCTAAAACTTCAACATACAACAATCACCTTAAGATCAACCGTGGGCAACACAAGAAGAATGCAACATCGCTCAATAATGAAAAGGCAGTTGTACAGGAAGGTAAGATCTGAGGTAAAAAGGCATGATAAAAAGAATTTCTAGTAAAATTCCATGGTAACAAAACGTAGTCAACCTGGTCATACATCAGGGTAAAAACAACCAGCTCAGAAAGGCATTTAAGAAAAAATGTGGGCGTCGTTAGGAGTGGCAAGGGCAGCCATTTACACATCAAAATGCAGGTTGTACTGCAGAAGAAATAAAAAAAATAGGGTTAAAATTCTCCTTTAGAGGCATAAATTACAACAGGGTTAAATTCCCATTTGGCTATTATTACTTCTCTATTAAATGCACGAGTAATAAAAACCAGGGTTGAATTCTCCATTAATGCAGAAGTAATGAAGACACGGGGTTAATAGCTTACAACTATCACATTTTGCAATTGTTGAATTAACATTTTTACATCCATTCCTACTTACAACATCAAGATAATATTTTTACATCGGTACCCAAATTACAATACTAGATTGAAATTAAATACTTTTGACATCTCAAAATACCGATAAAAAAAACGCAGACAATAATAAGAGAATGCTAGGGCCATAAGAATAACTTATTGAAGGGATCGTAGGGATTCTATCAGTTAAGGCATAGAGAATTACATAACAAGGAGGCACTATTATCCATACGCAGAGGTCATACTGAAGGACGCAAGTCATCAATCTGGCAAGGACATCGACAGAGGTAGACGTCTGATAGGTTGGCCTTCGCTTCACCATCCTCGTACAGAAAAGAAGGGTGTTGAGATCCATAGGTCTTTTAACGATAAGGCAATGACCGTAGATTAGGCTCCTGGCCGACTGCTCAGGTGTGGACTGGTGATCTAGGGATGAAGGGTAAACAACCTCAAGGTCACAATCAACACATAGGGCAGTCACGACATGTGGGAAACGAAGGTCATGGGGATCAATCAACCAATCAATCAACTAGGCTATAAAAATTTCATTCATGAAACTAGACAACCAATTTACCTACCCAATAAATAAGAAGATCCAAATCATAAATCCTACAACGATCTACCATTCAATGAAGAAACGTATCGTTGCCTATTCACCTGCTCCGAGTGTCGTCCGCACGCTCCATGCAACTCCCGCTCGCCAACCGTCGAGACTTCATCGGTACCTCCCAACCAATGCTAGGGGTACTCTTCTTCCCACTTAGCCCCCTGAGCCACAAAGGGGCCACGCACACTATCCAGAGATTTTTTCTATCACCTAGCTCGCCTCGCAAGGCCAATCTACCACTCCTCTCTGAGCTGGGTATTCCCAGCTCCAACAAGTAAATCAGTCAAGTAGATATTTATGCAATGTAACGTTACGCAAACAGGAGATGCTCTTTCATCCTTCTTCCTCCTTCATTATATAGAGTTTGGATGTTCCTTTCTTTCCTAAAAATTTCATTTAATTAAAGTTTTTTTAAAAATAAATTCCTAAAAATTCTTCTCCGTACAAGTGTCACCCATCCCCTACATTCGTCCATTATTTAGTTTCTTTAATTAATTAATTATCTTATTTCCCTCACCCACCTAGAGTTACTCCTAGAATCACTCCTAGGTGTCCCCAAATTCCCTTACAGGTTTTAAAGGCTTTCCCTATTATGAAGTTGCTACCTCAGTTTAAAATTAGAAGGCTCTTAAATGGTAGATTCTTTACTAAGTTGACTTACACTTTTTCCCTTAAGTCCCCCTTTTTCCCTTTTTTATGTTACTTCTTTTCCTAGTTTCCTAAATTTTAAGATTTTCCCTCTTTCCCCTTTTAATTAGAACTCAAAAAGGAAGGTGTGGAATTTAACCCCTTTTCCCTTTTATCATTTAATTAGTATATTTTTTTTTCTTTTTTTTATTTATTTATCAAAAAGATAAAATAATTAATTCCCATTTTTACATTTATTACCATAGATTTTATTTTTATGAATAACTTAATTTCTTACTCCCTTCATGTTACAAGATTTAACGAAGGTGAAAATTATTATTTAAGTCATTTTATTATTATTATTATTATTATTAGAGAAGACAAGCTTCAACCACTAGCGTAATTTAGACTTAGGCCTTAATTTTTGTACTAGGCGACATTTAATTAGGGAAGTGTTTTAAAATTACTTAGTATGTTATTTTTCTTAGGGTCATATAGGTTCATCCCTCTATCATCAACAACGCGATGTGCCCTTTAGGACGCACTAGGTACTCCAAGGGTGTCACTCACCTCATTTGTTCCTTTGCACGACGTGCCCTTCAGGACGCACTACGTGCTCCAAGGGTGCCACTCGCCTCTTGAATAATTTGGTAGACATCAATAACCCCTAGAGTAAACACTCTGCCAGGTGAAATTGTGGGAGACTAAGGGTTACCCCTTAGAATCATCGTGAGTGACTATCACAGTCTACCCTCACGACATCGTGGGTCCTCTCGAACTAGGTAATCGTTAACCTATATTTCGAGCCACGATGAGAGTGCTAGTAGGTTTTGGCAGGGCTACTATCCACACCTCTCCCTCAACATCTCTGGTACTCGTGCATGACCCCTTTACTCCATATGTGATTCTGGTCAGCAAGCTATCGTCAGCCTGCATCATTAACAAATCATGTCAGAACATATCCATATCATATCATCCAGTTAGATGCACTAATATCGCAGTAAAACAATCAAACCCCAATGGCACACTCCCTGACTCGATCCAGAGTCCAAGGGGTTCCATCGATGCCTCTACATCCTCAAGGTCCAAAACCCTGCACACTCAGTAAAACCGAGTCAATAGCACCTGTCTATGTCGATGTAGTAAAGCAACATGTCATCAACCCATAATGCCTCATAATCAAAATCAAAAGTTTTAATCGAATAATAATGCGGATAACTTGCGAGCAAGTGTCCTCAAAGAGTAAGTTCAATTAGTGCGCCAGAGTGGGATGTTACATACACCCCCTCTTGGTCTAAACTTCATCCTGAAGTTTCATAGTATACATGCCGAATAAAGTGTATCAAAGTACCATATGTCTATCTATCAAACAAAAATGGAAACTGTTGGCTCATATCATATGCGTCCTCCCAAGTCGTCGAGTGCGGACTATAATTGTCCCACTAGACCTTGACCTGATCTATCATTCGAAGTCATAGATATTGAACATGATGATCCAAGATGTGTACCGTCTCAGCCATGAGAACTCCCTCATCTGATACCTGCAAGGAACTCATGTCAATAACATGTGTAGGATCACTAATATAATGTCTCAAAACAGATACATGAAAAACATCCTGCATACACCTCAAAGAATCAGGCAAGGCTACTCGATAGGCCACGAAACCCTTTCTCTCCATAATCTTGAAAGGTCCCACGAACCTTCCCATTCCCAAACTTGATCAAACTCTTATGCGATTTAACCCACAAGAAGACTCGATCGTCGACCTCGTAACTACGGTCGACACGATGTGCATCAACATAACTCTTTTGTCGATCCTGTGCTTCTTTAATGCTTTGTCTTATTGTTTTCATTTGCTCTTCCATTTCTTGGATCACTTTTGGTCCCACCAGGACCCTATCCTCAAGTCTATCCCAACTCAAAGGTGTCCAACATGGTCTCCCATAAAGAAACTCGAAAGGCGCCATCTTAATGGTACTCTAGTAACTGTTGTTGTAAGCGAACTCCACTAGTGGCAAGAATTCTTCCCAACGCTTTTGTTGGTCCATCACGTACATGCGCAACATGTCCTCCAAGGTCTAGTTTGTTTGTTCGGTCTACCTGTTAGTCTTCGGGTGATACAAAGTACTAAAGTTAAGTTGGGTTCCCAAGGCCTCTTGGAAACTCATCCAAAATCATCCAGTAAACATCGATCCTCGATTGGATATAATCCTATTAGGCATGCCATGCAGCCTCACAATCTCACTGATGAAAACTCTAGCTATGTCAGGTGCCTAATATGTCATACACAAGGGGATAAAGTGAACACTCTTCATCAGAGTGTCTACTACTACAAAAATCGAGTCATGTCTCCTTGTCGTCAGTGGCCATCCAACAATAAAATCCATCGAAATAAGCTCCCATTTCGATTCCGGAATAGCATGTGGTTGTAGTAATCCTGCTGGGTGTCTATGTTCAGCCTTTAACAACTGACATTCTAGACATTTGGCCACATAGTTTACTATTTCTTCCTTCATTCCCTTCCAGAAGAATAAGGGTTTAAGGTTTGCCCTCATCTTCGTGACTCCCGAGTGATCCATGTATACTTCTCTATGAGCCTCGCTTAGGATCAACATCCTCAACTTGTCATTTGGAGGTACGTAGATCCAACCTTTAAACCTCAATAACCCCTCATTATCAAATGAAAATCCCTCAAATCATGGTACCATCATTGTGTTTTTTCCGATAAAATCCTTGACTTCTTTGTACCAGTCATCGTCACACTGTAATGTTAGAACCTTTTCACATATATTCATCTGAAGAGGCAGCACCAAAAATATGCATGGTCTCTGGATCAATGGATCCACCACTCGATTCACTATTCCCTTTATGTAAGAAATCTCAAATTTGAACTCGCTAAGCAATTCCGACCAATGTCGTTATCGCGTGTTCAAGTTGCTTTGCATAAATATGTGTTGTAGTCCACAGTGGTCAATCCTTAGTTCAAATTTTATTCCAACAAGGTAGTGTCTCCAAACCTTCAAGGCATATACAATGGCTAAGAACTCCAAATCATGCGTTGCGTAGTTCTCCTCATGCCTTCTCAATTTCCTCGAAATGTAAGCAATCACTCATCCATCTTGCATCAAGACCTTGCCTAAGCCCTCCTGGGATGCATCAGTTCATACCAAGAAGTCCATGTCCATGTCAGGGAACTTTAGTATTGGTACTATTGTCAACAATTCCTTGAGCCTCTGAAATGTTTCCGCGCATTTCTCAGTCCAAACAAACTTCTTGTTTTTCTTCTGCAATTCCGTGATCAGATTTTCTATCTTCGAAAAACCCTTAATGAACCGTCGATAGTATCCTGATAAACCCATGAAGCTACACACTTCCGGCACATTCATCAGTGTAGGAAATTCCATAATAGCCTCGACCTTGGCTAGATCCATGGCGATGCCTTCACTGAAGATGACATGCCCTAAGTAGTGAATCTTTGATTGATAAAAAGAGCATTTGGACAACTTCCCATACAATTTGTGCTCTCGCAAGAACTGTAGTACCAAGCACAAGTGATCGTCATACTCCTTCATCAATTGAGAGTAGATCAAAATATCGTCAATGAACAATTGGACAAACTTGTCCAAGTACTTGTGGAACACCCCATTCATCAAACTCATAAATACCCCTGGGGGGTTTGTCAGTCCAAATGGTAAAACAATAAACTCATAATGTCCAAACCTCGTCTTAAAGGCAGTCTTAGGGATGTCATCCTCCTTGATTCGCAGCTGGTGATACCCTGATCGCATATTGATCTTGGAGAACACCTTCACACCCTTCATTTGATCAAATAGATCATCAATTCTCGGCAATGGATATTGATTCTTGATCGTGCCCTTGTGTTATAACCCTAAATTACACCATTCATGCTTACCTGGCATCAGGCCAACTCATTTCCCTTCATTGCCAAAGCCATGTTGAACAGACTCTTCAAAAACCTCCTAAATCAAGTAGCCCGCACCCTAACCTGTCACTGGGCGCATTGGAACGCGGTCAAGCTTTATACTGCGCATGTTGGAACGCGGGCTGGCCCACTACAGCCAGCGTTTACCTAACAAAGAAAAAAATCAGGAAAGTTTCTGCCAGGACGAAAAGCTTTGGGTCAGTTCACTGGAACTCCCAGCCATGCATGGCCAAGAGTTTGTCTAAAACCCTAACTCCTTCTAGCCTATAAAAGAAGGGGTAGGGGCACTATTCAAGAGAGGAAAATCATAGCAAAGAAACTCTGCCCAATTGCCAAGTCCATTTTGTCCCAACCCTTTAGCCTTTCCTCAAGCTTTAGGAGAATTCAAGAAAAGCAGTTGGAGGACAAAGAAGAGGAGGAGCCCAGGATCAGGATCGAGGAACGATGGCAGGTCTCTATAATCATTGTAAGTTGATTCATATTGAGATTAATAAAAAGATGCTTTTCCCATCCCAAATACATGAGTCTCATATGTCTTATTTGATTTGTGTTTAATCTCTAATCCTCTAGTAGAACAATAGTATGCATGTGTAGTTTTGTCTTGATTGCAGGATCGCTTTTTGGAAGGAGCAGCAGAAGCAAGGGGATAAAATCTCAATGGAGGATCTACACCAACCATCGATTAAAAGGTTATTTGATTCTTCCCATGTGTGCATGTGAAAAATGGTTTTAGATTTGGGGTAGAAGGTTAAAAGTAGCTTATGAAGGGTCATGATCTGCATGCAAGTTTAATCCCTAGCTTGTTAGTCCATAGGGTAGAATACCCCACAACAGAATTGGCGACTCCACTGGGGAGATTTTACTCTTAGGGTTTCTGG